>JAJOOE010003758.1:0-30985 GCA_036250405.1 Solanum raphanifolium
AATTTCTCATCTTGGGCTTGAATTTGGGCCACCAAATAATTGTAGCATTTGGACAATTCCTCTCCCTTGGGCTTGAGCTCTTCTTCCCCAATAAGAAACCTTTGGATCAGCGATTGAAGCCCATTGAGCTTATCATTGAACTCCTTGGTTTGAAATCTTGTTATGGGCCTCCTTGGAGTTTCTAAAGCGTCATCCTTGTCCTTCAATGGAGTAGAGCTTCCTTGGATGCTATCAATTACTCCCATTGTGTTAGACTATAATGTTACCTTACAAGATCCCTACTTGCTCTGTTGTAATTTTTATATGTACTTACTTGGAATATGTATCCGTCCTTAACTTGATTCTGCCCACGTTCTCCCTTGGTTCCACTTTCATGTATACCTTGTATTTGATATTAGTTAGTGTGTATCCGACTACCATATAGAGTTCAAATCTCTTGGCTGAATGTTAAATGTCTTCACTTGATATGTGCTTCAATTAGAGATGTCAAAATGCTTAACTGAGTCATATGCTCCTAAGTATTCGATATACATGTCACATTTGCTTCCCATGTCATTGCTATTATTGTAAGTCCATATTCATATATCTTCTACTACTCGTCTATAGTTCCAAATCTCAACAATGATTATGACCACCAAAACATCAATCTCAAAAGAGATAATGATCATCAAAAGAACAATCTCTAAAGAGTTATGATTATCCAACAAACAATCTCAAAAGAGTTCTGAACATCAAAACAACAATCTCAAAGATAAAGAATTTAAGTGAAGCTATCTGTATAATTATGGGTGGCAGCCCAGGGGCAAATGCCTAGCATGGGTCGATCTCAATTGGTACAGAAGGGTGGCAGCTCAGGGGTGAAAGCGTAGCATGGGCCGATCCCAATTGGTATAAGAGGGTGGCAGCTCAGGGGAAAAAGCCTAGCATGGGCTGATACCAATTTATGGAATTATGAGGACAGCATCTCAGGGGTTAAAATGCCTAGCATGGGTCATCCTCTTCTACCGCTGATCAGCTGGTCATTTGTATCATATGTCTTATAAATATTATAATGCAAAGAAAATTAAAGAAAAGAATGTAACATACACGATTCCACAAGTGTAAGCAAAGGTGGTCTCTAATCCTTATTTATTGCTATTTAGTTTCACTTGAGCTCTCATGTTACTTATGGTTGTATTATGCCTTACATATTCAGTACATTATTTCATACTGACGTCCCTTATTGGGGATGCTGCATTTCATTATGCAGGTACAGGTACTCAACTAGTAGATCTCCCCAATAGATGCACCTGATACTCAGCGGTTGTTGGTGAGCTCCAGGTTAATTCGTGGATTTGTCGAGTCTTTACTATGCTTATTTCATACTGGTACATTCATGGATTCTAGTAGAGGCTTTGTAGACATTGTAAAGCTATCATCTGTATTCATAGTTTCACTTGCCACATGTATCGGTTCAGCTAGTCAATATGTGTTGTATATGAAGCTTCTCATCAGCAAATCTATTTGCATAGTAGTTTACTTTCTAATCACATGTCACTTGTAAATCATGTGTTCATATGGTACTTGTCCGTCTTACCTAGGGTTGGGGTGTTACAATTACAACCCTTGTGATGGACGCTGTGGAATGACATTTTACGTGGGCATCGGTCGATATAGCTTGGATGATATCCACAGGCGTCTACTGATGTCGCCTAAGAAATACATGTAGGGGTGTGTTCTTGTGTGCGGGGATCAACAAATGTCACTTTGGTGATGTGCGCAGAGGTCTACTATTAGGTGCAGAAGTCAACCGATGGGCCTACGGGAATACAGTTTTGTACGGGCCTAGTCTGATGTCACCTAGCCGATGTGCGTAGGTTTCTATCAATGTCACCCAAGTGATGTGCGCAGGGTCATGCCATTGTGCATTGGCCTTGACTTATGTCGCTTAGCCAACGTCTGTAGGGGTTTATCGATGTCACCTCATTGATTACCCCCTAGGCCTGATCTTGTACGTCAGTATCAACTAATGATGTGCATGCTTTTGCCCTTGTCGCTTGGAGGATATCCGCAGTACTATAGTTATGTGCGGGCCCAACTCTAGAGTGATGCACACAACGGCCTACTAATGTCACACCGGCTTTAAGCATTGCCTACAAGGGGATGCCAATGTCACCTAGCTGTTGTCAAGTTTGCATGTGCGTTGACATACTCTTGTGTCTCGTAACATGTCACTTTGCATTAGGATTGCACTCGACATCCTAAAAAAACCTCTATTAGTAATATCATTATTTGGCTCAAATTTTCCCTTGCCATATGATAAGGCATTAGAAATGCACTCGGTGACACGAAAACCTCTAATTTCTACAGCAGTATTGGGTGCAAGAATCACATTCGACAAGTTATTGGTCAACATAGTTCAACACTTAGACGTCGTTGGCATCAACATAACTAAACCTTGCCATTGTATGATGACACCTAGGTGTTACTAAGGTGATATATGTGTTGAAATCTTCCCACAGGTCAACATGAAAATGGTAGGTGCATGCATCGCATCTAGCCTAGCAAGCGGACGTTGGGCTTGAAGCCTAGGCTCGACCCAATGGTTTCGAGTGAAACTTGTGTTCAAAAACTTAATAGTTTACTTGATTTTACAATTCACAAAAAGTACCGCATTTCACTACGTTCTTCATCAATGTAAGAGTTGAGATATCAAGTTAGGGAGATGGTCCATTTCCCTGAAGTGGAAACACAAAGGGTGATGTACCCGGCGTCGCATTGCGATGTTAAATTGTGCCCTTTATGGGGGAGGGACCCCATTGATATCTAACTTAGTTAAATTTTGAGTTTTTGATTTTTCGATTTGGTATAAATATTTTTTGACTAACCCTCATGATTTTAGAGTTTTTGGAATTAATTTGAACAGGTTTGGAGGTGTGATTCTTAGAGGAAATGAAATTTGGGGCAGAAACCCCATTAAAATATGACTTTGGAAGCTTTTTGGGTGTCCAAGCTTGCCCAAACAGACTGGACAGATCGTCCAATAACATAATGGTAGATCCGGTGATAATTTAGGCTATTCATGATTGGCTAGGCCCACTTCAGTTATTAATGTTTGGATCTTCAAGAGTTTAGTAGGCTATTACATATGGTATGTGAAGGGATTCTCCACTATTGTAGCGCCTCTGACCCGATTAACCCACCTTGACGTTTCTTTTGAGTGGTTTGGGGAGTGTGAGTTGAGCTTTCAGAAGCTAAAGAAGTTGTTAAATACTGCTCTTGTATTGACTTTTACATTTGGGGGCAAGGTATTTACGATCTATTATAATGCATCCGACATTGGTTTGAGTTATGTATTCATGCAGCTAGGCTGGGTCATTGCTTATGAATCGAGGCAGCTTATGCTACATTAACACAACTACCTCAGTCATGACTTTTCTTGCACTTATTGACTTCTCATTTTCCTTTTTCACCACACCCCCAACTTCGGCTTTTGGCCTAAGTTGGCTATTCACTAAACCACAAATCAAGAGGATTATAGGTAGTGGATCATGAAAGGTCTAGAGTTTATCAAGGCTCTTTCAAAGAAAGGTAAGGCTCAAAGGGTGTTCAAGAGAGTTTCAAACGCTCATGAGTAGGCCACAAAAGAGGTATATGTCAAATTTGGCTCACACTCTTTAAAGTTGCCTAAGATTATCTCAAGAGGACACCTTTCTAAATCAATCAGACTAACAGGGCAAATTCTAGGTTTATTCATACAAGTTTCAAAGCAAACTAATCACACAAGTTTTCGACACTTAAGTCAAACAAGGCTACACACTTTCGCTAGTGTGCAATGGTCATTACAAGAGAATCACTTCGATAAATGGCTAATCACAACGAGAAGTAAAGAGTTCACATATTTTTTATGCAACTTCATTTGGCCTCATCGTAGTCGTACATTCATGTTCGTTCAATTGAGAGCGCTATTCAAGTCATCGGTATTGATCGAAACTGAGACTTCAATTTGTACAAGAACTGCCAGTTTCAACAAAAGAGGTGGCGAAAATTTTTGAAAAATGAAATTTTTTCGGAAGGGTTGTTATTTTTCAATTATACCCAAAAGAGAGCCATAAGCTCAAACAATCGCAAAGCAGTTTTTTAAAAACACAATTAAAAACAGACAACCCAAATGTACACCAAAACACAAGTATCCAAAACAAGACAAACAAGGTGGGCCTCACCCATCACAAATAAAAACATTTGTCCTCAAATGCAAATAATAAAAAAAAAAATCATTGCAAATGAGTACAAAATTGCTAAAAGTAAATTCGGGGTTCAGAAAACCAACCTTAGATTCCGATTCAAATACTTTTGAAATGCTAGGTGGCAATGTAATCCACTCCAAGCACTAATTATCGACTACAATACTAAAGGCAAGCAATAATCTAGAAAATATTACCTTGATGTGAAGTTGAGAAGTTTAAAAAGAAGGAGAGTGTGAAAATTTAAAAATTATGAAATTTTTGGCACTTTATAACCGTTCAATTCTTGTCCATTCGGCGATGTTAGTCAACTCACCGACCCACTCTGCGGTCCATCGAGTGGTTATTTATCCCGCCCTTTTTTCAAAATTTTCAATTTTCTGGGGGTGAGATCGGAGGTCTGCATCGAGATCACCAAGCAGGTTGGCGATGCGTCGAGCTGCTTTTCGAGTTCGTATAGTTTTACAGGCTCTGTAAAACTCTTGTATTGAGCCAAACGGCGAATCCAGTCGGGCTCATCGACCTGTTTAGCAACTCATGGAATGGACTTTCTGCTCGCTAATCTGAGATTTTCCACACTTTCCTTGGTTTATCTGCAACATCAACACACCATTTTTTATAAAAAGTAAAATCCTAAATTTACGACCTTGGGTAGCCTCCCAAGAAGCGCCTTATTTAACGTCGTGGAATGACGCAACTCCTCACTCAAGTTCCATTAGTGAGGTTTGCCTCATTTTCATGAGGCCACCCCCCTTTTTGGTTCTAGGTAGAGGACCTGCATACACAAACAATAAACAAAGAAAAACAAAACTAAAAGTAAAATTAGTAAAAACTACACTAAAAAGAACAAAAACTCTAGGAGAACTACATCTTCACGTAACACCACTCCCCGGCAGCGGCGCCATTTTGATGCTTATCGTGACCAACGACACTAACCTACGGTTCAAATGTCTATGATTGTCAATAATATAGTAACCCAACCAAGGGTTGGAGTCGTGTCCCAAGGGAGTGATAGTGAAAATAGTAGTTAAGCTAGAATTTTGTTCTAGTTAGCTCTAGTTTGAGAAATTATCGAATAAAAACAAAGTAATTTCAAGTGGGTGACACCAAAGTGTCAAATATCAATGGGGGTTTGTCACAAGTATTGCTAAAACAACAAAAATAAAGAGAAAATTCAATTATGGGGAGAAGTTCTTGGGGTGTGACCGCAATATATATTGATACAAATCGTTGGGTACATGCTTTCAATAGGAAATTTACAAGATAATAGTGACTAGGCTAAGCTGTAGATGGAAAGAAGTTCCCTCTCGGGAAACTTACCCCGTTTCAAATGGGTTCCTCTCGGACACCCATTTGCCGCATGAAGACCAGCCTACGCCTTACCCTACTCACTCTCTCGATCTGAGTGTTAGGATATGGGACTAGGGCTCACCCTCTCGGGCTGAACTTCATATCGACCCACTTCTTAGGCCATCAATCTAGCATTCTTGGTTTCACGACCTCTCTCTCTCGCAAGCCGAAAACACATGCGTGGTTTTGTATTTGCAACTACAAACCCATTAAATTAAACCACAACCACTAGGTGAAATCACCATTAAAATACATCTAACCTATCAGTAAACAAGACCCAACAATAATATCAACACATGTTTGCTAAATCACACCCCAAGAATGGGAGGTTTTTAGCCACACATCAAGAAATAGAAAATTATACCTACAATGATGTTGAAATCAAATGGGTATGGAGAAATAAGTATTGATATAGGGAAACAAAGAAGAATCAAGGTGACCCACTTCCAATTTGGGGAAGATGAAACCCTTTCTTCTTCAAGTCTTCAAAAACCCTCTCAAACTTGAGAGAAAATAAGAGTTACAAAATAAAATATCTCAATGTAAGTATTCTAATGAAGCATGATAATTAAAACTAACATAAGGCTAGTATTTATAGTGTTAAGAATTAATGCTGCAATGGACCATTCGGCGGTTAGTGGGAATCGCCGATCAACTCGGAGATTCGCCCATCGTCTGGTTCATTGCCTTCCTTGCTTGCCTACAACATCTTTGCCTTCTGGACAATTGGGCGGTATAGTACTGCTTCATGGAATTGTTCGGCGACACGCTGACTGCTCCTTTTCACCGCCGATTTGATCCTCTTCTTTACGGGCTCAACGCACTGGAACAAAAGGCGGAGTAAGGCTCTTCGGCAATTCGCCTAGTGGACTTGGCGATACTCATGCATCCATTTATTCACTCTTTTCACCCTTTTTGTTCCTTTTTGGGACATAGTGTCCATGCTTTCCTTAAATCTTCAAATATATGAAACTTAAGAGTTTTTATCAGATATTGGGATAAAAGAGGCATTTAAGGACTCTAATTCTATTAAAGTAAGGCCTTAAATGAGTCTAATTTGTGGACTCATCAATTAGATTGATCAATTAACAACTATGAAAATAGGAGAGTAATCAACTATAAAGAGATCCTTGGGATGTGATCGATTAAAAGCCAATTTTGTTGTACGGGCAATTACTATTTACTAAAAGATGATGAATCTTAGTGGGTATGATAGGCTTTAGATGCAATACCCATCTCTCGATCAACTATGACGATTCAAGCGAGTTCTCTCAAACCTCGACAAGCATAGTAATTATGAACAGCCCAAAACCTCAATTAATCTACTCTCTCGAGCAAGATTTGTAGGATCATATTAAGATTCACTCTCTCAAGCAAGATTTGTAGGATCATATTAAGATTCACTCTCTCAAGCTGAATCCACAATAACCCAATCAGTACAATCATCAATTGATAACTTTAATTCTAAAACCTTTTTCTTAAGAAAGCATAGAATACTAGGAAAACTGTATTTGCAACTACAATTCACGAATTAAAACTCAATTATCAATCGAACCCACTTCAAATCAACAATCAAATCAGTAAATACTAACACCCATAAGCTAATTGAGACAATTAATCACATAATCACACCCCCAAGTTGGGGTTTTAGCAAAAAATTATAAAAGGCAAGAATATATTAACAACTATGTTCTCCATCAGCTGGGTAACAAATTTCGAGTCTTCACAATGCTTGAATTCAACTTAAAATCAAAACCCAACTTAAAATTCTACTCGAAAATATTAAAAAATAGTGTCTAGATAAAAAAATCCAGAGTTAGAATGTGAGGGAACTGTCTCCAAACTTCCCTGCTTTTCTTGTTTTTTTAAAATCGCATTGATACTCCTCTAACTTTTTAACTGTTGGACCGATCGGTGGAGTAAGTCGAGCATCCCCGACCAAGTCAGCGATGTGCCAACTGTCCCTTTTCATTGATGTCTTGACTTGGCTCTTCAGCATTCCTCTTCTGTAACTTTAGGTGATCATGATCCCAATCTCCGATCCAGTCGATGGTTTGCCGACACACTATTTACCATCGCCGAGTTTGCTTTTCCCCAAGGCTGGCACGTGGTAAATTTTGGCGAGCTGAAATACCACACGATGAGTCGCCGAGTGGTCTTGGCGATTGTCAGCTTTTCTTGTCTTTAGCTTTTTTCCAACTTTTCCATTTCTTTTTGCCTGGTATTGTCCCTGTCTTGCTCCTTTTCCTTAATAGCTTCAAATTAGCACTTAAGCATCAGTTTAGAGCATTATATAGGCATTGAGGACATTGAAACTATGAAGATTAAGCCCTAAATGAGTTGAAATCTCAAGACTCATCAACACCCTCAACTTAAACTTTTTCTTGTCCTCAAGTAAAACACAAGATCAATCAGTTCAATAGAGATGTCTACAAGTAGTGTTACTGGAGACTCAACATGAATGCACACAAGAAGTACAAACTACCCATGCAATGTTCAATTGTGCACTACAAGTTTCAAACTATGACTAGCCATCACCAAATAGAGGCAAGATCACAATGGTTGCTGCAAGTCCAAGTTCAAGCTCAACAAAAGCATTTGAATGCTCTCACACCAAGAATGATTCCATACTTGCACAAAACTTATCAAATTTTTAGAATTTTGCAATCAAAAGCAACTCTGACACTCTCAAAGATAACCACATGCATGACTCTACCCATAGGCTTGTCGGTCTTTTCCAACCAACATGACTTTCAACTCACTCAAGATCACAAAGGTCTTTCAAGGCTTGTAACGGGGCAGAGGCTAAATGTATGACCATTTTCGCTTAGTGAATTCTTCCTTCATGAAGCATGGCCTACAAATCACTTGTTCTCCTTCTCTTTCACATTTTATGATTGTTACAATCCACCCTATGTTCTTTTAAGCATGATTCATTGTACACCCCATTTCTTTTATCCATTTAACAAACTTTATTTGAATAATTTTTTTCTTTTTTGATCTTTTTCTTCTTTCACTTTTCTTTGCTCTCTCTCTCTCTCTTTTATATGGAGGGGTTCCATATTTTTCAATACAATTCTTTAAGGGCAGAATCTTACAAAATTCTTGAGTCTTCTCCTTTTTCACCACACCCCCAACTTAAGCTTTTGGCCTAAGTTGGATATTCAAACAAACCAATGCTTCATGAAGGTTATAGGTGATAGGACAAAGGGGTCAAAGTTGTTCATGTTTCATCCAAACAAAATGATAGGCTCAAATGGTGCCAAGCATGGTTCACACTCTCACAAGGTGGTCACAAAGAGGCATAAATGCAATTTGCTTCACTCTCCACAAATTTCGCCTAAGAGCATCTCTATCATACGCCTACATTAGTCAATTGGACTAACGGTGCAAGTTCTTGGTACTACCAAGAACATATTATCAAGAAATCTCATTACACATGGCATTCATCACAATGATCAAGCAAGACTCTACAATTTTCAGCTTGCGTGCAAAGATCATCAGAAGAGGTCAAACCAACAATCGACTAGTCACAATGAGATACTACGAGTTCACATAAGACTTAAGCAACTCAAATTTACCTCATTGGAGTCGCACACACATATCGTTCAATCAAGAGCACTATTCAAGTCATCGATATTAATTGCAACCGACACTCAAAATTGCAAGAGAACAACCACATTCACAAACATCAAGAAGTTGCAATTTTTAATTTGAGTAAAAAACCAACAGTCACAAGTAAAGTCAAGCATTCATAACAAGCAACAACATCCATAAAAACAACCCAAACGACATAGGTCTAAATATACCTCACCCCACCAAACAAACCAAGCAATTGTTCTCAAATGCAAACTAAATAAAGAAATCTAAATAGAAAACTTAAAAAGAGTTAAAATCCCCCTGTCAGTCTAAGCAGGCGGTAAACTCTGCTTATCAGTGACTCTCTCAGTCTGGGCATCCGTGTCCGACACTACTCCATTATTTTCTCCACTGAATCCCACCATCGATGTATACCAAAGTGATGCCTCCACAACTGTCTGCACCACCGTGCCCTCGAGGTCCTCCAAGTCATCATAAACGACAGCATGTCATGCACCAAGCTCCTCTTCATCTATATTTGGAGCCTCAGACTCGGCATCCTCATCAACCACAACAATATCTATAGTTGTAGTAGCAGGAGGAATCTCAGAAATAGATGGAAAATCTGTACTGGGGACCTTGGGAAAATCCACCGTTTCGAATAAAATCAAAAGATATGTGGATTTTAGCTCATCCACATCATGCCTCAACTTAACAATATCTGCCTTAAAGGTCGTCACATCCTCAGACTGCCCCTTACCCTTTTCAGAAGCCTCTACTCGCATAGTCAGGGCATCCAAAGCCAAGCCATGTGTGTCAATCAGCTCTCGGTGCTCTCTCAACTTAGCCTGGATAGGCTCAAAGGCGGCAGCTATGGCCATTGTCAATCAATCTCGAGACAATAGCCTCTACCCGGAAGGCACAAAAATCAGCGGACTAGGCCAGGTTAAACATCATAGCCTGGGTAATTAGGGGCCAGGAAGACGCACTAGCAACAATTAAGGGATGAACAATAGTAGAAATAGAAGGAACAGAAGTGGAGGTGCTAGGGGTACCTGTAGGCTCATCGGCCTAAGTAGGAGGGGTTGTGTCTGGCTCAAGCATCTCAACATTTATAGCCGGGGATGTACCCATTGGTACAACTCTCCTCCTCTCAACCTCATCTCTAGTGTACTCGACCTCTACCCTTCAAATGTCAGTAGAGAAACTGGGAGTCACTTCCACATCCATTTTATCGATCAATGGCACACGTGAATGTCTGCATAACTCCATGATCCACACCAAAAATGAGAGAGAAGTCGGACTCTAATTGGCCCTCATGGTCATCTCCTACTCAATAATCAGGCCACAATTTAGTCTATCTCGGTCCATGATAAATCCCAACAGTGTAGCCTTCGGATGACTGAGTATCAACTCATTTTGTAATGGCATCAAGGTGATGCTGATAAACCCACACTAGTATCTGGAAGCCACGTTCAAATCCTTCTTCTCTATTGGAGCACCTGCCTCAATCCATGGTGGTGTGATATCTAAAATCTGAGAAGCTAACCAACCATTCAAGTCATCGAGGGTCTTCTTCTATATCTGATCCACCAAGTAGTGAATTATATTCCTTGTTCACCTTAGAACCTTATTGATATCCGTACTACTACATTTAACCTTCCTGCCCCGCACCACTACATGGTCTACTAGTGTAAAAGAGAGTACCTTCTTCTTCCCCTTAGGCACAAGCTTCCCGTATTCGGTATAGAACTCTCTAACGTATGACGGAATGTAGGAGCCTCGGGTTTTTGTGAAAATCTCAAATTTCTGGAACCTGATGGTGTTCCACACCTCCGGGTACATGTCTATTACTCTATGTGTAGACAATCTCTTCTCCTCAAGAATAGTCCTCAATCCCGCAGCCTTCAGTCTGTTTAGTGACCAGGGACGAGGTGCCTGAACTGGTGGCACTGGAGGTACCTGCTCTACTCTGTGTGCAGGAGGTGGAGTAGGAGTAGGAGGCACTGGGATCCTTTTGGATCATGTAAAGACTTCGAGCGTAGTTCCGCTATCCTTGTTTGTAGAGTCTGATTGTCCTCCAGTTTAGACACGGAAACTGGCGATCTATCTTCAACGTTGCCCTCATCGTCTGAATCTGAGGTGGGATGGTGAGTGTCATAGACACCCATGTAGTCAGAACTCTCTTCAGTCGGACTAGGTTGTACGTGTCCCTTTCTTTTTCCTTTCCACTATGTTAGTGGAACTTTAGCCTGTGTAATCTGAGAGGGCATAACACCCTTGCTGATTACAATGCCCCGCGCATGTTTTTGGGGTGGTTGATTCCAACATCATACTTTTGGTCTAGCTATACTTACAACACCAAATTGAATAAATCAATACGTTAGAATCAGTGTGAAAAAATTATCAAAGTTTAAAAATGTGCAGGAAAACTCATCAAATCATTTGGCGAGTCACCGAATCCATTTGGCATGCCAAGTCGGGCTCGCCGAATATTCCAGACTAAAAATTCTCAAAATTCCACACAAGTTAGCGATGTCCAGGGCTTTTCTGCAATATGCCGACTCCAATCGGTGAACTTAAAGTAGCTCGCCGAAAGTTACAGAATAATTTCTAAAAATGGGACGTAGAAGGGCGATCTAAAGATATTCGACGAGTCGCCGAGTGAACTCGGCGAGCTCAGGGATATCGACGAATGTTAAAGAATCATTTCAAAAAAATTGGAGAATAAAAAGACGATCCTAGAGTCATTGGGCAAACTGCCGAACCATTTGAGGAGCTCGACTAAGCTCGCCGAAAGGTCCTTCGTGACACATTTTGAACCTTACCTCTAATTTCTAGCCCGAAGCCCATGATAGTTAAATTAAACATCTATTCTACGCAATTAAACCCCGACCCATAACATTAATGACTTCGGGGTACTCGAACTTCCCTTAATTTGTCAAAAATTGCCTAATCGACATTTTTTTCGCCTGAGAATAATGTCACCCGCATTATCATTGGGCAAAATCAGTCGACTGATGCAATTGGGGTTACTCAGACTTCACCCACCCAAAACCCATTACACAATTAATACCCACCCACAATTTCACTCATTCAACACATGGATTTGACAGTTAAAGGCTAAAATGCGCATACTAAAATACGCATACAAGGCACAAACTAACAACGATCAATCAAACAATTAATATTACGCAAATAATTCAACATGGATAAAGTCATGCATTTGAAACTACACAAATTTAAAGACGAGGTTTGAATAACCAACCTCAAGAGTAGATATACGACTGTTGGACTAGATAATCGACAAGAAAAAGTGTACGAACTCCCTTCGAGAAATTTATCCGCATACGAAAATAACTAAATCAAAGATCAAAAATATGGTTGTGAAAGTGCAAAAGTCAGAAAATATGAAATGATGGAAGTATTTGAAATTAAAAATGGTTCAGTCGAATGTCTCTTTTGTTCACTGAATTTTACTGAACCTCCAGCTAATTAGTTGGTCAAAACAGCGATACATATCGGGCATGCCGACTTGTTCGGCGATTCGCCGACTCGTACCTGGGCTCACCTAATTGATCATTTTCCCATGAAGCATCTTTTTTAATATCGTGGCACAAAGAAGGTACCTTTCACGATTCATTCTTTGGGATGACCATGGTATCACTCGGTAATCCCCTTTTTTGCCTTGGGTTCAAATGAGTCGATATTTGACCAATTTGTGTTTCCAACTATTTAATGGACACCAATTGAGAACTAACCATCTGGTTCAGAGTTGAGACGTCCTCTTTCTTTTCTTTCAGTACTTTGTCCGACCCTTCCACTTTTTTGAGAATGTATGCAAGCATATCTTCAGTGCGGAACTTTTTAGGGTCAGCCCTTTGCTCTTTTTGCTTTTGACGCTCTTGGGGAGGTACATATCTGTCTTATCACCGTCTCGCTCCCTCTCGTTTAAACCACAGTCATGCCATTCCCTCTGCCGCTCTCTCCAACCATCTTCACGCTCTTTATTCCAACCTTGGTTTCCACCCGGCCTTGGATAATCTGGGCGGAAACCTCCTCCTTGATTTTTTAGGAAGTGTACCTCCTCATTGTACATAACTTCAAAGTGCCCATTATCGGGATTCACTCCACCAACTACAATTGCATTCACACCCTTAGAACCACTACCCATGACATGTTTCAACAAAAGATCCATTTGGGTCATCATTTTGGCCATGTTTTCATCCCACTCTTGGTCCTTTTCTATTTGTTCCTTTATCATCCTTAATTTTAAAGGAGACACTTGATCTTCCCTAGTTTACCAAGCACGATTAATCTTTGTCATCCCATCAAGAAGAGTAGATGCGATTTCAAAAGGTTGTTGCATAACTCCTTCTTGGACAAGCTGGTCAGCCACACCCTTGTTGACTGAATCTAGATTCCGATAAATTTTTTGTAACAACACGTTGTTCGGGAGTCCATGAGTTAGACATTGAAGTAGCAACTTCTGAAACCTCAGCCACGTCTCATGAATTGGTTAACCATCCAATCATTTGAAGCCATTATCTATAAATGCCATCATTCTTGATGGAGGGAAAAATATTTTATAGAATGCATTAGTAAGCTCGTCCTAAGAAGTGATTGAGTCCCTTCGTAAGTCAGCTAACCACTTTTTAGCCTCACTCATAAGGGAAAAAGGGAAAAAATGAAGTCGGACTGACTCCTGTGAGATGTTCTTGAACGAAAATGGACCACACTCGTCCACAAATTTTTGGATGTGGTCATGGGGATCCTCATGAACCAGCCCTCCGAATAAACCCTTCATTTGCAATAGCTGTAACATCATGCTAGTCACATGAAACACCGCATTGACCACAACTAGAGGCCACCTAATAGCACCTGCGGTTCTCAAATGATCTTCATTGACATCGTGCAAGTTACCGATATAATCATTATGCCCAAGTTGGCTAGCATTGCTCCCGCTAACACTCATCTAGTAACCTGTTCAAGAGTAGTAAACAACAAACAAAAGTAGATTGATTCAACTATGACAGATTCAGATCACAACTAGACTTTAGTAAAAGAATTCTAAACACCACTCCCGGACATCGGCACAATTTTTGATAACGCTTAACTACACTTCATCCTATTCTAAGTGTAGGCGATCACAATCTAGTATAAACCCGATGAAGTGTTAGGGTCGATACCATAGGGAGTGATACAGTAAAGAATTCAATTATGAAGCAAAAGATGTGTTCCAATCAATTATAGGAATATAAATTTTTGAAACAATTAAAGTATATTGCAGGGGTTGACAACTAGTGTCAAATGGGGGGATTAGATTGAGCAATTAACAACTACAAAAATAGGGGAGTAATCAAGTAGAGAGGGATCCTTGGGGATGTGATCGATTACAAGTCGATTTCATTGTACGGGTGATTACTATTTACTAAAACACATGAATCTTCGTGGGTAGGATAGGCTTTAGATGCAATAGCCATCTCTCAATCAACTATCACGATTCAAGTGAGTTCTCTCAAACCTCGACAAGCATAGTATTTATAAACAGCCTAAAACCTCAATTAATCTACTATCTCGAGCTACAATCATCACTGATAACTTTAATTCCAAAACCTCTTTCTCAAGCAAGTATAGAAAAGTAGGCTAGACCTGTATTTGCAACTACAATTCATGAACTAAAACTAAATTATCAATAGAACCGACTTCTAATCAACAATCAAATCAGTAAATACGAACACCCATAATCTAATTGAGACAATTAATGACATAATCACACCCCCAAGAATGGGGTTTTTACCCACACATTATAAAAAGCAAGAAAATATTACCAATTATATTCTCCATCAGATGGGTAACAAATTTTGAGTCTTTACAATGCTTTAATTCAACTTAAAATCAAAACCCAACTTATAATTCTACTCAAAAATACTAAAAACAGTGTTTAGATAAAAAAAAAAAAACTGAGAGTTAGAATGTGAGGGAACTATCTCCAAACATCCAGTCTGCTTCTCCTTTTTAAAACAATCACATTTATACTCGTCCAGATTTTAATCTTTTGGACTGATTGACGGAGTAAGTCGGCATCACCGACCAAGTCAGTGATGCGCTAAGTGTCCCTTTTCATCGTCATCTTGACTTGGATCTTCACCATTCCTCTTCTGTAACTTTAGGCGATCATGATCCCTAACACCGATCCGGTCGATGGTTCGGCGCTACACTATTTACCATCTCCGAGTTGGATTCTCCTTAGGGCTAGCATGTTGTAACTATTGGCGAGCTAAAGTACCACTTAGCGAGTCGCTGAGTGGTTTTGGCGATTGTCAGCTTTTCTTGTCTTCAGCTTTTCTACTCTTTTTTGCTCGGTAATGTCCCTGCCTTGCTCCTTTGCCTTCATTGCTGCAAATTAGCACTTAAACATCCCTTTAGAGCATAAAATAGGCATTGAGAACAGTAAAGCAATGAATATTAAGCCCTAAATGTGTCGAAATCCCACTCATTAGGAGGGTACCTGCGAGACCGAGCATGATATGTGGGAGCAGTTTTCAAGCTTGCTTGAGACTTTCAGTACTTCTTCACTCTTACTTTTATGGACGAAAGTGCTTTTTAGTAGTGGATTTTATAATGACCTTGAGGGCGTTTCTATGTTTATGCCTCTTGTACGTCGTTTAGACCTTTCTTATAGCAACCCCGATTCATTTATGACTTGTTGAGATTGATAGTTTTGTCACCTAGGTAGAGCTTTTAAACCTTAAACGGTTAGTGTTGATCAAAGTTCAAGGAAGATGACCTCAAACTCCAATTCTGAAAATTTCATCAGTGGTTATTTTAGGCTAATAACATAGTCAACACGACTCTCGAGGCTTTCAGTGTGAGTCTATGCGATTAGGCCTTTTGATTTACATGTTGAAGCTTATATTTGACTTTAGTCAACATTCAGGGAAAATGAGCTGGGAATAAAATTTCATTAGTGCGGTAAGCTCGGAATGTCAAGTTTAGTTTAGAACGACCCTCTATTTAGGTCCCGAGGCTTCCGACATAATTCCAAGGTCCCTCATAGATTTTGGGTTGAAACAAAAATTCTGTGTGGGACCCACTTTTTATCGAAACGACCTCATATGGGAACTTCGATGGTTTTGTAGAGTCTAGAATGTCATTTTTGATGGGATATCATAGCTCGTTTGTGCTCATAAGGTTTTGTATGAATCCTGGGAACCCCGTGGAAACTTAGAGAGCCAAGCCCATTTGCTGTAGGTTGAGGCCTCGCAGACGCGCGTCTGGCCTTACATGCATGCTCCTGGCCTCACAATCATGAATGGCTCTGTAACACCCCAAATTTTATGTGTACAAGTCCTACACATATGGACCTTGAGTTAGCTTGGTGGTATAATTAATGAACTTGATATCCTAGATGAATGGTGACAATAAACATTGCAATATTGCACGATCGAGTGAATGTCAAATTTTAGAAGTATTTAAATTCTGGATCGAAGGGCTATATGTAAGTCTAAAAGATAAGGTGATCAAGTGTATATAAGTTTTGAGTTAAACTAAGGAGATTACGCTCGGAAAATGAATAAAATAATTGAGGTGCTTGTTGGACTTTATAAAGCTAGCATGTGTCACCTCCTTGCTTAGCTCAAAGGGGCTAGGTAGATGGGGAAGATTAGTTCATGCATTAGTGGGCTCACTTGAGGCCCAAATTAAATAAAAAAGGAAAAAGGAATGGAGATGCGGCCTCACACCAATCTGTCCAAGTCCAACTACTTGAGCCCAATAAAGACTGGCCCAAATTAAGGGTATAATTCTGGCCAATGGCTTAATATTAGAAAGGGGAAAGATTGCATCCAAGATGAGTACATGAAGGGCCCATTTTGTATATATATAATTCCAAGCAGGTGCATCACCTACTTGGACCAATTTGATAAATTAGTGGCTGATATTAAAACTTAAGAGGTGGGGAAATATAAGACCTTTATAATCCCCAAGTTGCTAGCCATTTCCTCACTTTTAAGAATAGATAAAAAATTCAAATTTCTCTCTAAGCTTCTCCTCTCTCTTTCAAAGCATAGCAGCAACCACAAGTTCCTAGGGTTCTTGGCTAAACCCAAGCCTTTGCAAGGTAAGATAAGTGTACTAATGGATTTAGCCTAGTTCTCTCATGGAATGCTAGATAAACATGTTATTAGTTAAGAACAAGTAGATGACTGAATCTGTCAAAAGTTTAATTGCTCACTTTCCTTTGTTATTGAGAGGGTTTTCTCTTTTTCTTTGGCCTATGTTAAGGGAAGCTCAAGTTATTGAAGAGTTAAATTTAAAAGAAAATGAGTTATAAGAATTAAGGTAAAGTGACTGCCCTATCTTTGTCTTCCTTAAACACGAGTCTAAGTATGATATTTTAAGTATACTGTTGATAAGAACTCGTGGGATGATGATGGGAAACCATGGTTTCACGTCCTCTATTGTATGTTGGATTGTTAGGACAATTTTGGGACAGGTTGATGTGTAAACATATTGGGGACAACTTGGTTGATGTTTGGGAAGGTGTAATTTATTGATATTGAAATATAGCAGTGTAGTTTACAAATACAACAAAAGAAGGCGAGGTTGAAAGAACACCCTTAGTTTGGTAATTACGGGTTTGCTGCCCGAGCATTATTGTTGAGTGAGATTGGACTGCCTAGGCATGTTTAGTAACTACTAATACTAGTTTATCACCTATTCTATTGTAGAAAGTATTTGAAAAGAAAGGAAGGTACTTCAAGGTAACTACAAGGTGTTACAACAAGGTACGTAAGGGTTTTCG
Organism: Solanum raphanifolium; assembly: GCA_036250405.1. NCBI lineage: Eukaryota > Viridiplantae > Streptophyta > Magnoliopsida > Solanales > Solanaceae > Solanum > Solanum raphanifolium. The sequence goes on from JAJOOE010003758.1 coordinate 17,959, forward strand.
ATTTCCTACTAATTGGCATGAAATCTAGACTCGTCATCGACACATAGAGGCAACCTACCAGCTCCAACACGACTTATGACCTTGTTCTCACTCTTTAACATGTCTGCACGTTCCAATACATCTTCATTGTCAAATCTGTACATATACATTGAATACCCTGCATGAGTTCTCCTTTTAACTAAATAAGGTCCATATATTATTTTAGCTCCTATGCATTTCACTAATTATGTAACTACTCTCTACATTGTTGTTCTTGCATTACATGATTATTACACGTCACTCGTTGACTACATAGTCCCACAACTCAAAATGCTATGATCACCAAAAGAATCATCTCAAATGTTAACGAAAAGATATTAAATGAATCTGCTTATTGATGGGTGGTATCCAAGGGGTGGAAGAATCACCTAGCATGGGTCGATCCCAATATTACGGGTGGTATCCCAGGGGTTAAAGGAAAGCCTAGCATGGGTCGATCCTGATTTATATGTCTACCACTGATAAGCTGGTCATTCGTATTATATGATGTGCACAGAGTGTAAAGTAAAGAATGATAAAGTAAAGAAAATAATGTAAAGTACATAATTCCATAATATGAGAAAATGTGGTATTTTATCCTTACTTTGGTATATGATTTCATTTGAGTTCTTATTTCACATACAGTACTTTATGCCTTACATACTCAGTACATTCTCCCATACTGACGTCTCTCTCTTGGGGGACCTGCAATTCATGTTGTAGGTACAGGAGCTAGTAGATCTCCCCAATAAAAGAACAGGACATCCAATGGCTATTGGTGAGCTCCAGGTTGATTCGGGTCTTTCCGAGTCTATAGCATGTATTTTGGTATTGTATAGTAACTAAGTGTAAGGTGGGGCCTGTCCCGACCTTAACCCCATAATGTTTTATCATTTAGTGGCTTTGTAGACTATGTATAATGAAGTGTGGTTGTGTCTCGTGTCTTAGACATCATGACCCCAACGGCCAAGTCATGTGCTCTTTCTTTTGGCTTGTTAATACTATCTACTTTCATGAAAACATGTTATCCACTATTGCAGCACTATTAAATGTTCATAGATAGAGCATGATTACAGGTTGGTCCTCCCGAGCCTTCTCGGCAACGGGTGCCGGTCCGTCTTAATGGGATTTTAGGTGTGACAGGCTCACACCATGGGTGCGCGTATTTGCATGCTGTCGGCCACATTCGCGACCGGCCACCAATCGGGCCTCTCTATTTAAGGCTGGTCGTAAGGCAGCCTTGGCGTCATTAGTATTTTTGTGGTTTTTCCTTTGTTTTAACTCCAATTTAGGTGGTTTGAAATACCATGTGTTCATAGTTTTCCGGGCTACATGGTGGAGGGATTGTATTGGGTCGGTAACACTCTGTTTGAAGTGAATTTCTTCGGTAAGTTGCTGCCTTTTCTCTTTTAATTTGAGTTTTCATGGTGTTGTTGTGTTAGCTTATCTTTGAGCCTCGTATTGTGTTCTATTTTGGGACATAAGTTCAAGAAATATATTGGGACCTTTCGATAGAGTTAATTCTATAATTTTTGGTATGCATCCCACGATTTTCGTTTGACTCTAAAAATTGGTCCATCTTCATTTTGGATGAATTTAGTGTCTAAACGACCATATTGATGTTGTGATCCTATTCTTGATAGTGTGGAAGATTTTAGAGTCTTTTCGGAAGCGAAAATCTCCAGCCTTGTGATTTGGAGTTTGCTTTGTCCGCCTACATGTAGGCTACGACTTCCTTTCTATTTAGATTGAGCATGAGGGAGTAAATTCATGTTGATTAGTGTGAAATGGGGGTAGAGACCTTGTTATTCCTGAGTTTCTTTTAGAAAGCATGATTTAGGGTTGATTACTACGGTTTTGAGGATAATACCATGTCGGTAGAGGGTTGTTTGTATGTGATGTACTTGTTTGATTACTTATGTTTGGAGGATGTGTTTTCCTTAGTCTAGGATAGACTAGTACTGCCTTAGACCCATGTACCATGTGACTTCGGTACGTCTCCAATGTCGTTCGGATGGATTAGGTCCCCGTAGACTGAAATAGCTTAATTGTATCTGATAATGTGAGCCTTAGTTTAGGTGAAGTCATGGCTTATTAACTCTTCTATCCTCACTCTCCCTATTTTTTTAGCTCTGATATGTTACCAGAGGGATGTATTATCGCGTCAATTAATGATTGAGTTGTACTTGCCTGGTAGCCTTCTCTTAATATTTTGGGGTGAATGGCGTTCCATGGTGACTTGACTAGACATTGGGATTCTTGTTTAAATTGACACACCTTTGACACTCTTGTTAGTTGGGTTATAAGTTGGTTGGTTACGGTGATTGTTTTTTGTTTGAGGCCGATGTATTACCGTTCGAGGTCATTATTTCTAGTTTGAGGCTAATGTTCTACAGTTTGTGGCCGTTATTTCCAACTTGATACTAATGTCTTGGGTTCGAGTACAATAGGCTATCAGTTTGTGTTTTTAGGCCCAATTGACATATATTGGACCTGGGTTTGAGTACCTTATTCTTGTAGGCTTAGCTATTTTATGTACATGTCGGTCTGTTCAGGTTTTTATTTAAACTTGTGCATGAGTGTACCTTCTGGGCTTATGGGGTCTAGTTAGGTTTAGTTTAGTTGTACGTAGGTTTACTTTCGGTATGCTCGTGTGCCTTATTTTCATATCCGCTTTAACCTCTGTGGCGTCTAGATTCTATCATTTTTTATTTTCTTGACCTTTCTTGGTCAGTTGGCCTATGATGCCTACTAAGTACCTTTTTTGGTACTTATGCTACACTATGAATCTTTTCATGATGCATGTCCTAGTACTAGCTACTAGCGGTGATTGTTATTGCCATCTTTTGCACCGTGTAGAAATTAGAAATGAGGGTGAGCACTTTGCATCCTACACCAACCTATCTCATTATTATCTAGTCCTTTGCCTTTGAGATGGCTTGATGTGGGCCACTTTTGGGACTTGTATTTATCTTGTTAGAGAACTCTGTACTCGTGAATTCCATGTCCTGATAGGGTATCCTTTTTGTATAGTTTTGGTTTGCTTTCATTTCTGTCTTTTCTTATTGTTGGTGTTATTTTCTTTATAGCTCCACCCTTGTACTCACTACTTGCAGTTTTGGGTATGGGTCGGCTTACCTACTGGTGGATTTTAGTAGTAGCCATCATGACTCAGGAAGTCGGGTAACTACAATAGATGTCTTGCATTTCTCTTTTGGTATAAGTAATTTTCATTCATATTAGTAACTCATAAAAACAATTTTCTGGTGCAAACTAGGGAAAAAAAGTTTTGTTGTTGTAATTATATTTGATGATTATGTCTAGCAAGATCTTCCTACACAATGAGATTTAGTTTAGCACAACCCTCCTTGATAATGGGTTGCAATATAGAATGTCACTCATGGATAATTGTACTAATAGGACCCTCCTAGATAATGGGATATAGTATAGCAGGACCCTCTTGGATAATGAGACTTAGTATAGCAGGACCCTCTTGAATAATGGGCATTAGTGGGACCTTTCTCAATAATGGGCTTACCAAGACCTCCTAAATAATAGAATGTTGTATATAAGGACCCTTCTAGATAATAGGCATTAGTAGGACCCTCCTGGACAATGGGAAGTCGTATAGAAGGACCCCCCTAGATAATGTGCATAAGAAAGACCTTCCTAGATAATGGGACTAGCAGGACCCTCCTGGAAAATGGGACGTATATAGCAAGATCCTCGTAGATTATGGGAATTAGTAGGACCCTATTGGATAATGGGACTAGCAGGACCCTCCTGGATAATGGGACGTAGTATAGCATGATCCTACTAGATAATGGGAATTAGCCGGACCCTTTTCGATAAAGGGACGTAGTATAGGAGGACCCTTATGGATAATGGACAATAGTAGGACGCTCCTAGATAATATGACTAGAAGGACCCTTTTGGACAATAGGATGTAGTATAGTAGGATCCCCCTTGATAATGGACTTTAGCAGGATCCTCTTGGATATGAGACTAGCAGGACCCTCCTGGATAATATGACGTAGTATAGCAGGACCCTCATGAATAATGGGCACTACCAAGACCATCCTGGATAATGTGACTAGCAGGACTCTCTTGGATAGTGGGACAAGTACAACCAACCCTCTTGGATAATGTGACGTAGTATAGAAGGATACTCTGGATAATAGGCATTAGCAAGACCCTCATGAATAATGGGACTAGTAGGACCCTTTTTGATAATGGGACGTAGTATAGAAGGACCCTCCTAGATAATGGGCATTAACAGTTCCGTCCTAGTTAATAGGACTAGCACGACCCTCTAGGACAATGGGGCGTAGTAAAACAGGATCATCATAGGTAATAGGAATTAGCAAGAGCCTCTTGGATAATGGGACTAGCAGAACCCTCCTGGATAATGGGACGTACTATCGTAGGACCCTCATGAATAATAGACATTAGTAGAACTCTCCTCGATATCGGGACTAGCAGGACCTTCCTCGTTAATGGGACGCAGTATAACAGGACCCTCCTGGATAATTATACTAGACTGGCATAATTTAATTTATCTAGATCATCATGAGGAATGAAGTTGGTTTAAATATTAAGAAGCCATTTGATGAATATATCTCAACAAAGCTCGGGTCATTCAGAGTATCGATTCAAAGCTAAGAACCATAATTTATTTTTCTCTCAAAATTTTCTTTTAGAGTAAATTGGGGAAAATATTTTATGTTATTACTTTTGTTTTTTAATTTCAGGAATATTCTTGTAGAATAAGGTCAATCCATATTTCAAGCTCAGGATCTTATCTGGAAAGGTGTCAATTTTCAAGACCATTATCAATTTAAGTAGCTGGAGCTCCCCTTAAGAACAAGTTTGATTTCCAATCTTGTCTATCAGAAGCCTAACTAGAGAGCAAGTTCACCTTCAAGCTCTTTCGAGATGAAAATCAATATCTCACAACTTCAGAAACATGAAGACCCAAGTCAAGATTCGAGAGAAGCTACATAGATACAATCTTGTACTTATATTTTGTTGTAATTTTTTGTATTTCATTTTCGTGTAAAAATATGAGCTCCAAACTGGAGCTTCGATGGGACCTCACTTGACTTCAACTCATCACTCCATCTCCTTGAACTAAACGTGACCTGATTTTGTTGAAACCTGAGATATGTAGGCTATCCAAAACGTGGACTCGGTCGAATATTTTCCCTTTCGAATAAGAGTCTAGTAAAAAATTGTCGTGTTGTCTACTCCTTTGTCTGCAAACTCTTCTTGTTTCCAATCAAAGAGATTGCAAACTGTAGACACGTAATTTTTCATCAAACGTAAGGTTTCATGATACGCTCAACTTACACCTCCCTAAATAAGTATAAGCGATCGTTGTCAAATAAAGAACCCAACTTGTAGTTTGGGGTCGATCCCATGAGGAATATGGTTTAGACTTAAACTTAACTCACGATTATTTCTATTTAGTCAAACTATTTTCGAGATAAGTAAATTAAACAGGGGGAGGGGGTGGGGATTATTGGAAACAAGTAACAGATTGTTGATTGTTATGTAATAAGTAGGCAAGATTTAAACTTTGTTGTTATCAATATGAGAGAGAAACTAGGGCGTTTGTGTTCCCCACAAGCTCTTAACGCGGTAATCTTAATAATAGTAATCCTTTCCTAGTATTTTACATGCAAAGTTGGTAAGATAGGTATCCATAAGTGATTGGTCCTCCAAGTAGGGAATTTCACTACGCACCTTGGTCCGGCTACAAGTGTATTCTTTATTAACCCTTAACTTTACGTCAGATTAAACATCAAATGAATGTATGGCTTAGCTTTCACCCTCGCACCAATTGACATTAGACTATTAGATAGTATCCCACTAAATCTCTGTTGATAATTCTTTTCTCATTAACTACATCATTAGTCCGACAAGTAGTAACGAGGCGAGTTCTAAGGTTGCGCACCGTTAAAAAGACTTCTAAATGAAAGAAATAACAATACATGCATAAACACTATTCAAGAATTATTTAGTTATTATTCATACATTTTTATTGCTCATGGTTCCCACAACCCTAGTTATCGATTTAGCTACTCATGCTTGAAAGAACACAATTCATGTTTAAGAAGAAAGAATTCATGAACTTACGATTAGAGTAGAATAAAGCCGAAATCTCCAATTGAATTTCAAAGGAAAAATCTTAAAAGCTGAAATTCGGAAATCAAATTGCCAAAGTTTGCAAGTTAATTCCCAAAGAAAATATCAAGAAGTAAAAGTAAACAATAATGTCTAACCACCCAAAAATGAGGTTTACAGATTTATAGAAAAACATGTCCTAAACAAAAAGGAAACAAAATAAGGAAATAAACTTCTGGGACGCGACATTGATCGACGACTCGACCTACGGACCATGGGTCAACCTACTGTCCATAGGTCCCCTCCGTTGGTCAACACTTAGAACTTTTTAAGAAGAGGCTGGAACCTTCAACTCCCTATTCATCAATGAAGGACGTGCTGGATGGACCGTATACTGACCTACGGTCCTTGGGTCCTCTTCTGTGGCTCCACACTTAAGATTTTCATCGGGTACTGGAACTGCAACTCCAAGTTCACCTTCGACGGATGTGCAGGATGGCCCGTAGGTTGACCTACGGTCCGTGGATCACTTCGTAGTTCCACACTTGGTCAGAATTCCGTGATCCTCCTATCTACACCTACCCATCGATGGACCGTCACAGGACCTACGGTCCGTAGGTCCCTCCATGGGTGGTCACTTCTGTAGAATTTCAGCTGTCATCTCACTCAATCGCATCAAAGCCTATTTCCTGTAAACATAACACATAAAACATTACTTCCAATACAAAATGGCCCTAGACACACAGAACTCTTAAGTGAAATGTATCGAAAATACCGTAAACTCATGGCATATCAACACCCTAAACTTAAACATGTTGTTTGTCCTCAAGCAACACAATAAGACTCTAAACGACACTTGTATAGAAGCAGACATACAAACTCAAGCAATCACATGGCCATTTCAATCCATTCCATTTTCTCAGTGCAAATATTTTCTCTTAGACTCAACAAGCCAACTTATATGGATCAAAACATGACATAGATCGACCAACATACACCACAACATACACCATTCACAATAACTAAGGTATCAATTTTCCAACAATGTAACTAGTTCCCTCACTTCAAAAGAAATCCTTATTTCACTCACAAGATATATGACTTTAACATTTTTAGGATTCGTTCAACATGCAAGCTCAGAAGTGACTTCAAGTACAGTTAGTGCTCAATACCATAGGCTTTGCCCTTATTTTCACTGCTTAGACTCTCCAAACTAGTTGCTAGGATCACTATAGGACTTTCTTATCTTGTAACGTAGGCTCAGGATCAGGTGTGGTACATTTTACCATGAAAGGTTAAGCCTGTACCTTTAATTTCTATCTCTTTGCATATGATGAAATCCCTAGTTGGATTAAATGTGACATGCATGTGGATCAGGGTATCCTTGAGGTCTACACTTGTTGGTATGATCCTTTTATGTGGACCCCCAATCCTTTTTATCCCGGTGGATGCTTGAAGGCATTTGAACTGGTGAGAGTATCATCTTTTGGGTGGTATTCCCTTATTGTTGAGAAGAATGACCACTGTCCTTGTTTTCCATTAATGGGCTTAATAGCCACGACATTAGAGGATGTTTGGTTTTTCCTTGAGTTTGAGTCTCTGTGGTTAAATGTTTTAAGTGCTAACCTTTATCCTACCCATCATTCTAAGTGGATAAGCTTGTTGCTTGTGACCTATATGGTTTTACAAGGTTTGGATTCGAGGACTCAATTTAATCTACTTGCATTTGAAGATACTCATGCTTGTGTGGGTAGCATATCTTATGTTAGTAGTTGTATCAATATGGCAAATGAGAGTCTTGTTGACTCGATGCTATTCGACCCTTTTTCATTTGACCCTGGTGTCTACTTTAAGTGTGCTGAGTGTAGTAGTAACACTGTCTGTCATTTTTATGATTATCCTTTGGTGTTATTACTTAATCTTGTGTGCTTGAAAGAGGTATGCTTACCAATTTGGGTGGGGAATACTTATGTACGTGAACCTGCTCATGAATTGGGAACACTTACACGCTTGAAGTTGTCTAGTGCATTAGATGTGGTCTTAATTTGGGCCAACACTACTTATGCCTTTGCACTTAGGTATGAGAGTGTTCATTTGCTACTTGAGGTAAGGGAGGCCTTATGATAGTTTGAATGTGGAATCGATGAGGACTTACATATGAAGTTGTTTAAGTGTATTGATTCTTTCACTCTACCCCTTTGTCAATGTTCCTTACTTAGCCAAGTATCTATTGCTTTGATGGGTTACAAACCCTTGGTTGATATTTTTGTGATGCTTGGTTATATGTTAAATTTGGGCATCCTTGGCATGGTATTGAACTTGCTATTGCTAACACTAACCTTCATGCCATGAGGATCTTGTTCTTCTTTGCTCTCCCTATGGTTTTGCAAGGCATGGATTCGAGGACGAATACTTTTCAAGAAGGGGAGAATGATACAATATGGATTGCCTCTAAATCATCCATTCACGAACTTCAACGTATTGATGGATCGTTCTCGAGGATGGAGGTCTGTGGGCTTGAGAAATGCGCTTTGGAGGAGCTCCCAGCTAAGCAGCACCCTGTTTGGATGATAACTTGGAGCATGAAGGAAAGATAGGTTCCAAAACTTTCACTTTGGGCGAGCATGTCCACTTGGCGCATCGCCCAATGGCTTCGGCGATGACCACCAGATCGCCTAATGGCCCAAGGAAATACAGAGCCAGGCTGCTCATTCGTCGAGCATTCGGCACATTGCCCAATGGACCCCAAGACCTCTGAATGTTGCACTACCCATCAAGTAAGGGAGCCAAGGTGCAAGCTCAGATCGGCGACTGATCGGTGACTCCCCAAGAGGATTGGGCGAGCCTGACTTAACTTGCCCATTGGCCATTTTGGGTCAGTTTTACGCCCATCTATGTAATAGTGCCTAGAACTATAAATAGGCCTTTAGGGTTTCAGTTTAGGAAGATTTGTTTTGTTGGAAATGGTTAAAAACCTAGACTCCTTGTGTGAGTGTTTTGAAAGCTTGGTAAAGCTTTTGTTGATTCTTGTTAAGAAACGGGGGTTGCTTGGGATATCGATTCCGTTGAGCTCTTCGTAAGAGGTAGGTTCTATTGTAGGATTAATGGATCAAGGTCATTGGGTTTAATATACCCTTTGACTGCTTTTTGTTTCCTCTTTGTGTGTCTATCTATTTATCTAGATTAGGTGCTTGTTTAGGGATTGTAATAGGAGGTTTTAGGATTTAATACATCCTTTAGTTGCCAATTGTTCCTCTTCTTGTGTCTCTTCTTCTATCTTTCTTTTGTTTCCGCTGTAATCATCGTTTCTCTTGTGAGAATCGTATTAGTTTGTGGGTGACAAGAAGTTGAGAACAACAACTTAGTATCTAGTCTACCCCACAATTTTTTCCAAAAGTGACTAAGGAGCTTAGGATCCCTATAACTTACAATCGTTTGAGGAATTCCATGCAATTTAACAACATTCTCAACAAACAAAGATGCTACATTGGGAGCATCATCATATTTATGACATGAAATGAAATGAGCCATCTTTGAAAATCGATCAACAACAACAAAGATGCTATCTCTACCTCTTTTGGTCCTTGGCAAACCCAAAACGAAGTCCATTGAAATATAAAGCCAAGGCCTTTGAGGAGTGGGGAGTGGAGTGTATAAACCATGGAGAAGGAGGTGCGACTTAGCACGTCGACATTCAACACTTTGACCACAAATTCGAACAATATCTTCATACATTTTATGCCAATAAAATTGTTCATCCAGAATTCCCATAGTCTTATTAATACCAAAATGATCCATTAAACCCCCATTGTGTGCCTCCCTCATAAATAGTTCTCTCCAAGAGCTCATGGGCACACAAAGTCTCTTGACTTTGAACAAGAAACCATCAAACTTGGAATAGGGATTAGAAGACCTATCCCTCATCCATCTTTCCCTCTCCCATTCCTCACAATCTTTGAAGATTTGAGAAAACACGGGATCCTTGGGATACAATGTAACACCCTGTATCCTATGTGTATTAGTTCTATTTATACGATGCTTATAAATTGCCTTGTGGTATAGTTATGGACTCGGTTTCCTATGCGACTAGTGACAATAGAATAAGTTTAAAGTGAACTGTCTGTAGATTTTGATGCGACCCGATTTGGTTGATGTCGATATAAGTATTTAAACTTGAGATCATAAGGTGGAATTCGAGTCTAAATTTTAAAGTGACATAGTGTATATAAGTTTTAAGTTAAGTTAAAGGTATTAAGGTCTAGAAATGGAATAAAATATTGAGGTGCTTCCTTGAATTAACTAAGCTAGTAGGCGACAAGTAGGTGCATCACCTACTTTGACTTATTGACCTGCCCAAAGGACCAAGTAGGTGTGTCACCTACTAAGACTCTTTTGACCATGTTATTGGGCCACATCAGCTCTCGGCTTGTTGGTAAGGTGAGAGCTTCAAGCCCGATTTCAGGTGGCGCACCCTCCACACAAGCACCCCCCGACGAAGGGGGGACGGGGAAAGCTACAGGCCCAAAACCTTCGACCCTTCTTTTTAAATGGGGGTGCCCGAGGAACCTCATCTTCTCATTTCATCATTGCTCATTACCGTTAGGCCGGAGTATTTGGCCTTTCCTTCTCCGTGCCCGCTCAGGCTTAGTTGACCTATCGTGTGGTAGAAAGAAGAAAGTACGAAAGAATAGTAAATGGAGCACACCGCAGAAAGATGCTAAATATGAGAAGTCCCCCTTGGATTCGAGAAGAAGGAAATGAAGAACGGGAACGAAATGAAATAAAGCGTATCTAGCTCTAGTTTCAGATTTATGTCTGGTAGTACAATAGGGCGGCTTGCTCTAAGCAAGACTCCACTTTTTGCTCCGTCCGCAGAGCATATGAATTTCCTGGAATGTAGATAGACCAAAAAAGGGAATGAAGGGATAGGAATAGGAATTATAGTACCATTGGAAAAAAGGGCACCTGTGGGAACATCTATATTGAAGAACCATTTCAATAGTACGGATGCTGCCGTGCCACGAGGCACGACCACGGAAGTAATGAAAAAGAAAATGTTATGTAGTTGGACTATCTGTTCTATCCGTTCGAGTTTTGCTTCTCTAGAGAAGATGAGAGGCTAAAAATGAAAGTTTTCGCAACACATACCGAAAGGGTACTAATTAAGCCGACCATTAATGACTAGTTAAAACACCAGGAGTGGTCTGATCCCCTATTTGATCAGACCGCTCTGAGAAAGAGAAAAAGCAAACTCTTATAGTTCGGAGCCCAGCTCCAACAACTTCTTCGTAAGTGAGGTGAGGTACTTCTTTTGGTTTAAATAGGGGGTCGCCCTTTTTTTGGTTGAAGTAGCCACGACTTTGGTCGTAGTCAGTTTAACCCCATAAACCTAGTCCACTTGCAGCCATGTTGATCAAAATGACTAAGTTTAATGACTTGACAAGTTACTAGCCCTCGTATTATAAGATTCTCTCACCCTGTGGTCGACATTCCATTCCCCTTAGTCGTAGGTGCTCGTTCTATACATATAGCCCTCGTTTTTAACATACCCTTGAACAAAAAGCCAATCTTTACCAAATGAGGAAATAGAATAGAATAATCTACCTTTTTTTTTCCTTCCCGTTGATTCCCCCCGACAATCAAGCTGCACTTCCTTCTAACAAGTGGCTGAGAGTTAGCAAGCAACGGCCTCTTGGCAGGAGGTTTGTTGTCCCCCTCCTTTCCGGTACGGCCGCAGTACGGCCGGCCTGTTTGGACGGTAGAACGGGGAGAGGGGGAGTCATGCCCATTCTCTATTTGGGCACGAGCAGGAACATAAAATATAATGGAAAGGCGAATACATGTACATGATGTAACGACATATTCCAAAATACGTGATCCGATTTGATAGGATGCCCGCAGAAAGGAAAGAGTTTACCAACCGCATAACAATTCATTCTTGTGTGTAGCGCCGTGGGCCTATGTCTCTCGAATCATCATAGTACGGCCGCTCATCTAATATAAAATCAATGAGTAGATCTCACCTCCCCTTCCCCATACCATAGTCGGAAGGGATAGCGTATCCACAGAAGAGAGAGTACGGGCCCTTGCCCACCATTTAGTTTAGACGCGGTTTGAATGCCTTTTTGCTATAGGCTATGTTAAGCATGTTTCTTTGACAGAAAACAAAATCCATTTCCATGACAACAGTCGCGACTATAAAGGGCGGGGCAGTAAGCTCTTTATCAACAATAGGGGGCTATTCATAGTAAAAAACTACTAGACTATATAGATTCCAACTGAACTTCAACTTCTACTTGGTTGATTTATTCAGGGGCAGTGCTAGAACATAATGTTGGACGATCTCCATTTCCATATGGTAATTGAAGTCAAACAGGAGTAAATGAGGTGCAATTCAATCCTTATTCCTAGCAATGATTCCCAAAAAAGCAAAACCTCACTAGACCGAGGCCTATTGCTATGGGGACTACACTATATAAGAGAATGACTAAGGTAATTGCCAATAGTTTCTATTGAAAGACAGGTTGGCTCTTTAAAAATGGTGCCCTCCTAATCTCATTTTGATAGGAAGAGATATTGATAATTATCCCAAGGAGGCTTACTACTCAGCTGATAGATCAGGTGAGCCAGCCATGATCACTAAACTCACCAAAGCAGCAGCATATGCAAATTGGAATCATAGGTTTCTATATGCTTAAGGAAAATGGGATTTGCAGAGTAGGATACGAAAGTGTATTTATATACAATGGAAAGCCCCTATAATCCATGGACGACCAGTGGAGTTCATAAAAGAAAGCAAAGAAAGGTCCGCGACAAAGCTGTCCCCTCTCTCCATATCTCTACTTACTGGCTGGGTGCAGATAACACTGTAATAATAACAAAG
>JAJOOE010003759.1:0-53213 GCA_036250405.1 Solanum raphanifolium
TATTATAGATTTTTTACAAATTCCTGCAAATATATTACTATTAAGTCTATTTTGCCTATGTCTCAATTCTTGTCTTTTTGCTATAATTATTTCGTTAAGTTTTTGTCTATATTCTTCATTCTTGTTATTCATTGTTTCTTTAAATATTGAATATATTTGTATTCTATTTTAGATATATTATCTATTAATTGATCTAATTTATCGTTATCAGCTTTTGTGATATTGAATTTTTTATATTCCGGATATAATTTGTTTAATTTTCTTCTTATTTTAAATGCCACAAGGAAAAATTTTCATTGGGTGCTGACAGTTGTAGCACTCATAGACAGATGCAAATCTAGTGGTTCAAAGTATGCATTTCTTCACCTTTTTTATATTTTAATTAATAGTTATGATTGTTTATAGGAAAAATTACAAAAATCTCACATTTTAGTTTACTTATTATCATTATCCCCTATAAGTTTTACAAATTTCCAAAATCTCTCATTTTCGCGCATCAGATTAGTGTATCTCGCACATCAGATTAATGTATCAGCACTTATATTATTGTATCTCGCGCATCAGATTAGTGTATCATGTATACAATGTACATCAGATTAGTGTATCATGTATAAAATGTAATGTATCTTACTTAACGATTAATATATCTCACGCATCAGATTAATGTATCAGCGGTTATATTATTGTATCCGTTTGAGGGATTTCTGTAATTATAAACTTTTAAGGGATAGATTGTAATTTTGCCTTAAAAGTATGTGATTTATGTAATTTGCCCATTATTTATATTACTAATTTAATGTTCATTTTTCAGGGATTGTGGATTATTTACGACAACATATGCGAGTATATGACTGATGGACATCCAATTTCTTTAACAGATTTTGATGCTAATCTACATCAAGATAAGATGCACTTTTATTGAATTATGACAATCAAAAAATTGTCACTAGTCCAGTTAGTGGTAACGAAGACCCACCTAGGCAAAGGGACACTTTTGTTGATTCAGATTTAAATCTTTATTTAGGTTTCTCATGTCATATTTCATGAATTTGTTAACTTATGTTTTATTAGATACATTTAGATATATTCATACAATGTATCGAAGTTGTTTCTCATTTTCATTTTATCAGGTACTACGAGCCCTCTGTTCCACGCATCTAACCAGCTCGCGTGGTTCACTGGTTCCACCGAAAATTCTCATTTGAAGCAGAGCATAGTGCGCTTTAGGCCCTTGAGTTCAGTTGCTTTTGGTTTAATATGGTATAGATAGCAATAATAGTTTTTCCAGTTTGTCGGTCCCCGATATAAATGGTTGCTTTAGATTATAAATTTTATTAAATATTTTGTCTATCTAATGAGTAATAGCTCTCATTAAGTTCATGACGTTACGTATCTTATGTTTTATGGCATGTAGCTTTAGTTAAATCATCACAGTATTCATAAGCTACTATTGCATTATGTTTTACATAAATATTGCATGTATTCATACCAGATTATTTTTACCAAAAATCAATTATCTGTTACAGATGCATCTATGTACGTGTAATCAGTCTCACTGATTAAAATGACGATTTAGAAATAGTTATATATTTATGTATCAATAGTATCAATTTATTAGTACAAACGTAATAGTATACACTCTTAAATTATTTTTTTGTATCCTCTTTTGAATGTATTGTTACTGTTATATATATTATAGTAACAAATATAGAATAATGCAAACCCTTTATTGTTGTGTATGGAATTACGAAAGTATTTCAAAATTACGAAAGTTCATCAACATTATAAAAACATTCAAATATATCAGAAAATAAGAGAATTCATTTCTTCATTGAAAAATAACTACAAGTATATCGATTGTGACCTGCTTGACTACACTATCCACAATAATTCGTGCTTCTTATATTTTTTAACTCATGTTTTTATATCAATCATGTTCATCTGATAGCGGATCAGTTGGTATCTCGTATATTTAATAGTGTAGGTGACTTGTAATAGTCTGAGCCAAATGGTCCAAACTTAGTTATGCTTTTACTTTTTTAAAGCAGCAATTGCATGTGAACGTGGTGTCACGCTCCGAGCCTACATCCTCGACATGACTGACACCCGATAACCATTGTTGTCCCCAAGCGAACTCTTTGACTGGCTCAACTCTCTGCGGAAGACTTACTCATGATAAGATAAAAGATAAACTCAAAAGTAAACTTTACTTAACTGTCTCAAAAGAGTAAACTCGGAATATTTTAGAAATAACATATTCAACTGGCCAAAGAGGATACTAAAGTCTCAACATTTAAACAAAGGAAATAAAAAGACTCATGAACTACTACTGTCTATCTATCTATGAAGCCTCTAATACTATGAGGAATGTCAAGATAAGACCTCCGATCATCCTAACAAAACTGAAATAACATGACATAAATAAATGAGAGATCCTCCGGATGCAAGGAGACTCACCAAAGCTAGCTCGAACTGTATATGGTATCAACAAATCGCCTGTTGATGACCCTGATCTCCTGTATCTGCATCATGAAAGGATGCATGCAAAATGGCGTCAGTACATTGAATGTACGAGCATGCAAGGGGAAATCTAAAACATGACATAAGCTTGAACTGGAACCGAAGAAACAACTTACCTCATCTCAACTCAACTCGACCTCAACTTAATTCAATTCAATATAAAGCAATGACAATAATGCAATATAAAGAAGAAAAAAAAATTAAAAACAGTAGATAGCAACTAAATGTATTGAAAAATACAATAAATAAGTCAGTTTGTATATAAAAATAGAAAATAACTCTGTTTGGGAGATTCTCTAATCGACAACTATCACTAAGAGCTATGTGATGATACATTGTCTCATCCACGCTGCCAGAAATGTTCTATACCTTGTCGGGGGTATAGAACTCCTCAACTAAGTGGATCCACTAAGCTATGCTTAAAAGAAAAAATTAATCATCTAAAAAGTATGACTCTTTCTACCCAGGTTGGCTACATGGTTTATGGGGGCTGTGAGTTGTTTGAACTTTCCCCCATATCGGTGCTCAATAAAACTCCTAAAATATAACTTAGCTCATATGTTTTAAAGGAAACATTTCCTCATCCTCAACTTTGAGATTATTAATCAAAAGATTCTCTTAAAAAAGATATTGCTCAAAACTCCTTTGGAAATCTCTCTTTCCTCCTCTTTTTAAATGTAAAAACATTTACTCTTGGGAATATTTAGTTCCCATATATTCATTTTGAAAAATGAACTCAACTTAACTCATCCTCATACTCAAGTACTCAAGTCTTAAAACACGTTTAAAAAGTTTGCAAAACACTTCTCAAAAAGACTCGAAAGAAATCTCAAGACTTAACTCTTAACTCTACCTTGAATTTGAATTATGAATTCAAGGTTATGATTTATGTTATGAATGATTTCTCGATGTTTATATATAGTTTAGAATAGTTAGAATCAATAGGGAGTAAAGGTACTTTTTGAAAGAACTCAGACGGCGCAATTGACTGAAAATACGTCAGGGGCAGGCGACCCTAGTACGCTGAGTGGCGCGGTGGAGCAGCCCCTGAATTATAGAGGAAAGTTTCTGGTGCACTGCTGAGGCGGTGCGTCAGCCCCCTGCCCTGAACAACCTGACAAATTTGCTTGCTCATTTTCTGACCCTAATTTGCCTAGAATCGAATGATTTTTTCCAAACTGACTTAGATTTGAATACCTAATATAAGTACACGATAATCTACTCAAAACAACTCTCAAATCACTAAGATTCACCTCATGAATTCATCAAAACCCCAACAATCAAGATTTAGAATGAAACTTCAAAAACTCATCAAGAACTCAAATTTATCAATCTTTATGGACGAATTCGAATATGTAAATCATGATTTGCGTGTGGGTGAATGAAACCAACGCTATGAAAGCTTAAGTAGCTCAATCTGGCGAAATCCCTCTATAAATCTCCAGAATCTTGAAGAACGCCTCTTTTCGCTTCTTGAACTTTCTCCTAAAACCCTAAGCGTAAATTGGGATTTTAAAAACTGACCCAAATCAGATTTGACCTCAAAATACTACTAAAAATAATTTTAAGCTGATGGATGTAAGGAAAATACAAAAATACTGCTCATATTTTCGGGTAACTTTCCTTAACTGGACAGGCATATTTCAAATGGTCATATCTCCCTCACCCAAACTCGAAAAATAGCAAACTCGGCGGCATTGGAAAGAGGATTCCAAGAATTTTCATTTTATATCTTATGGGCCACCTAAAACATCTTGTAATAAAAGTTATGATCGTTTGTAGTTGACCCTAAACTCATAACTTAGCATAACTTTGCAAAATTTTCAATTTAGCTATTTCCAATTTAGCGCTTTCTAAATTTAGCTCTTTCTAAGGCAGGATGTTACAATATCTCCCCCTTGGGAACATTCACCCTCGAATGAGATTACTGTAAGTAAAACTAAGAGTGGCAACATCTAATACCCAACATGCAATTCAACACAACACAACATGTCAATTAAAAGAGTGTTTTTCAGAAAACATTACCTTGGTCAAAAAATTCTCCGGAAGCAAAAAGATGTGAGTATATCTTCTTCATATCCTTCTCAACCTACCAAGTAGCATCCTCAACGAACTGATTTCTCCATAATACTTTGACTGACGCAACCTCCTTGGTTCTCAACTTGCAAACTTGACGATTAAGTATCTCAACGGGAATCTACTCATAAGATAGGTTGTCCTTAATACCAATATTTTCAGTAGGTATATTAAGTGAAGGATATCCCATATACTTCTTCAACATAGAAATGTGAAACACCAAATAGACTGCTGCTAACTCGTGTGGTAGCTTCAACTCATAAGCTACATTGCCTATTCTCTTGGATATCCAGTAAGGACCAATATACCGGGGACTAAGATTCCCCTTCTTGCAAAACTTCATAACACCCTTCATGTGTGAAACCTTGAAATAAACTCAATCATCCACCTTAAACTCTAAGTCTCTTCTCCTAACATCAGTATAGGATTTCTGACGACTCTGCGTTGTTTTCAACCATTCTTGAATATTCTTCACTTTCTCCATAGCTTGATGAACCAAGTCTAGTCCTATCAACCCAGTTTAACCAACTTCAAACCATCCAATAGGAGATCTACATCTTCTCCCATAAAGAGCTTCATAAGGAGCCATCTAGATGCTACAGTGATAACTATTGTTGTAAACAAACTCTATGAGAGGCAAGTGATCATCCCAAGTACCCTTGAAATCAATCACACATGCCCTTAACATATCCTTTAAAGTCTGAATTGTACGCTCTTCTTGACCATCAGTCTGAGGATGAAAAGCAGTACTCAAATTTACATTGGCACCCAAGCCTTTCTAGAAAGACTTCCAAAATTGTGCACATCTATCTTAAATGAAATGATGGACACTGGAACTCCATGAAGTCTGACTACCTCTTGAATATATAATCTGTCATAATCTTCTGCTGAAAAAGTAGTCTTTACCGGTAAGAAATTAGCTGATTTAGTCATCTGATCTACAATCACCCAAATAGAATCATTTTTCTTGCGAGACCGTGGCAAAAAGGTAATAAAATCTATACTGATCATCTCCCACTTCCATTCTGGAATCTCTATATTCTGACCCATACCAACGGGGCCTTTGGTGCTCTACCTTAACTTGTTGACAATTCAGACATTTAGCAACGAACTCAGTAATACACTTCTTCATACTACTCCACCAATATACTTCTCTCAAGTCACGATACATCTTTGTAGAACCCGGATGGATAGAGTATCTAAAGCTATGAGCTTCCTCCATGATTGTAACACCGCGTATCCAAAAAAGGGAAAAGAAACATTTTGAGGAAAAATGCAGGTGCTAGCCATGAGGACCACCCACGACTCGTGGAAGGGACCACGAACCTTAGGTGTGGTCCGTGGATGGCCCTGCCTAAGGGAGGTCTAGAGGCTCAGGACCATGGCATGACCTAAAGACCCTAGGTTATTCCACGGTCCGTGGTTCGAAGCCCCAAAATCATTATCCCAGACCACCATCGATGGTCGTGGAGGACGGATCGTAGGTTAACGGTCCATTGATGGGTGGCCATAGGACACTACTGGTGGTTATTTTTTAGTGTTAGTTGGGTATTTTCCTAATTAATTCACTATTATACTATGTCATTTTGTCTATGTTTAGGACCCCTATATAAGTCTTCTTACCCCCCAAATTAGACCCATTTACTTCATTTTTCCAAAATCACAAAAGAAGATCAAAACATCTTCTCAAATAATTCTCTCTCTAGAACTTGAAGAAGAAGAAGGTTTTCATACTAAGGTTCTAATCCCTCCATTGAAGGCTAGCATTTGGACTTGAGGTATGATAGTTTTCTTCTATGGATTCCTTTCATCAATGGAGTTCCCAAATTCCTCTATTTCGAAAGGTAGAATTCCCCAATTGAGTTAGAGTTTTCTTCAATTATCATGGGTTCTTTTCATTATTGATTGGAATGATTTAATTATGATATTATAAGCATGAATTGATGAATTGCTATGGTTTTATGATGTTTTCCCCTATGAACCCATGTAATCCCCATATTTTCAAGTTATGATCATGTGATGTGGGATTCTAAGTATTAAGCAAGAGTTTTATGAAATTGAGCATTTATTGCAAGGTTTACAGGAAACTATGATGAAATCCATAGCTAAACCATGTTTTCCAAGCATTGTTGATTGAAAGTGGGTTTTGAACCTCAAGAGGTAAATTATGAGCTTATGCATTTTCTTATGAAATCTATGCAAATGTTTTAAGGGTACTTTGAGAGTAAAGTACCGATGATGATGTTGATGTTGTGTTGTTAAAGGATATTCTCATAAAAAGACTAGTATGATTATGAAAGGGTATTCTCTCATAGTAAGAATTCTTAGGTTGAAATTCTTTCGCACCTAATTGAACCAAAGATTAGAAGTGATCATAGACGCTGAAAGGTTTTCTCACACATGGTCTAAGGATTTATTCTATGATAAGTTAAGTCAAGACTTAATAACTATTATGTGGGAATTATTCTTAGCACCGAGTGGATATCGTAGTTAGAGGGAAGCTCTCCAGTAGAAGAGGTCGGGTTTCTAGAAGCAATCTCTTAAGATGGAAGCTCTCAGAGTAGAGGCCGGGTTCCTAGTACCAATCTCTTTATCCTATAAACTATGTGCCCCCGTAAGATAATTATCTAGTGGATTCACTTAAGCTAGAAGTTCATGGTTCTACATTAGGAAAGTAGAACAACCCTTTTCGGTGTGGGAGACACTGGGGGATCATATTATAACTCACATGGTCTCTACGTCGGTTAAGGCTCATTTCCCACAACAAGATGAACAATGAACTAAGGTTACTTAAAGAAGTATTGCATATGAGTTCAAAGGTTTTAATGATGATATTAGCTTGCATTGACCATGTGTTATAAATAATATTTTCTAACTCCTATTATGTTAAGTTTTAACTTGGTAATTGCATGTTATGAAATGAAATGTCTCTTTTAGCATGTTTTAAACGTTTTTATGCATGGCTATTATACTTGGTACATTTTTTTGTACTAACACATACTCTTGCCTACATTTTTCCCAAATGTAGGGTCTGACAGGTAGGGTTCCAAGTTTTGTGGCTAGAGCTTGGATTTGATTGTTTCTCAAGCTTGGTGAGTCCTCATGGTTCGAGGACGGATTTCCATTGTTTAGTTTCTTTCATGTATTTCCCTTTTTGGACATAATATATGAGCTAGGCCCAATTTCATTCTATTGTATTAGATGGCTATGATGAGACAAGTGTCTAGACTTGCGCTTCTCTTTAATAAAATGTTTTGGACTTGGACTTTGGTTTTACTCTTATTGTTCTATTTCTTATGTTATGAAATCTAAGTGTCTTGTATGGAGTCCTTCGGGGTTCTATACGCCATGTTACATCTAGGGGTACCCTTGGCTCGTGACAAACTTGGTAATCAGAGCACAAGGTTTAGAATGGTCGTAGGATGTCTCATAAGCCACGTCTAGTAGAGTCTTGTGCATGAGTATGAAGTGCGCCACATTTATGAATGAGAGGCTACAAGATGATTAGGAAACTACACTTTTTTCATTACTCTAAAGTCGTGCCATAGAGTTTAACTCTATAAAGTCTCGCTCCTAATCCTTATGCTATGTTCTTTAGGATATGTCTATGCGAAGAGCTTATACTAGAAGGAATGTGAGGGAGAATGTGAAACAAGAAGCTCCTTCTCAAGCTCTGGTTGATCCTTTGGCCGAAGAAGTCACAAATGCGGAGTTTATGGCGGCTTTTCAAGTGTTGGCCTAAGCCATGACGGCCCAAGCCAATAGGGAGGTACTAGTTCCCATGAACCCAAATGTGGGTATGGCGGCTTCAAGAGTGAGGGACTTCACAAGGATGAATCCTTCGAATTTTCATGGTTCTAGGGTTGAGGAAGATCCTCAAGTGTTTATCGATGAGGTTTACAAGGTTTTGTTGATCATGGGAGTGAATCCGATGGAAAAGGCGGAGTTGGCCGCTTATCAATTGAAAGGTGTTGCTCAAGTGTGGTACAACCAATGAAAAGAAAGGAGACCGGAAGATGTGGGTCCTTTTGATTGGGAGAAATTTATGGCTGCTTTCCTTGATAGGTTCTTTCCCCTTGAGATGAGGGAAGCAAAAGTGCTTGAGTTCATTAACCTTCGCCAAGAAAGTATGAGTGTGAGGGAACATGCTCTAAAGTTCACTTAATTGTCTAAGTATGCACCAACAATTTTTGTCGATTCTATGGCAATGATGAGTAAGTTAGTGTCGGGTGTGTCAAAAATGGTGGTCAAAGAGTGCCATACCGCCATGCTCATTAATGACATGGAATATCTCATCTCATGGTCCATGCCCAACAGATTGAAGAGAAAAAGCTTAAGGAAAAGTCTAGCGAGATAAAAAGAGCTAAGACCGGTGATGGTAATTTTTCTCATGCAAAGTCCGATGGACATGGTCGTCATAGATTTTGACAAAGGTTTTCGGGCCAAGGTTCCTCCAATGCTCCCCCTAAGTTCAACAAAGATAGGGTGTCTAACCATAAGCCTCAAAGAGGCGATATAATAGATCTTCAATGCCTAGGTCTACTTGTACTAAGTGTGAAAGAAAGCATGAGGTAAGTTTCTAGCCGGCACGGATGGTTGCTTTGGTTGTGGTAAGAGTGGTCACAAGATGAGGAATTGCCCAATGCTTACGCCGAAAAGAAGAGAGAGAAAGCAAGCTACTCCTAGTGGTTTGGGTTCCAATGCTCCCAAGAAAGACCACTTTTATGCACTTCAGACTCATGGTAAACAAGAGAGTTCTCCCAATGTGGTTACCGGTATGTTAAAAGTTTTCAAACTAGATGTTTATGCTTTACTTGATCCCGGTGCTACTTTGTCTGATGTGACACCATATGTGGTTATGAGGTTGATGTTCTTCCAGATGTGTTGTTAGAACCTTTTTCTCTCTCTACTCTTGTTGGTGATTCTATTGTGGCTAAAAGGGTCTATAGAAGATGTCCCCTTTCCTTATTCTATATAGTTACTCTTGTTGACTTGGTAGAGCTTGACATGCTAGATTTTGATGTTATCATTGGTATGGATTGGCTGCACTCTTGTTATGCTTTTATAGATCGTAGAACTCGTGTGGTCACATATCAATTTCCAAATGAGCCTATCCTAGAGTGGAGGGGGGGGGGGTAATTCTATGCCTAAGGTCAGTTTTTCTCTTGTCTTAAAGCTAGAAAGATGATCTCTAAAGGTTGCATTTGCCATCTAGTTAGGGTGAGGGACGTATATTCCAAAACCCCTAACCTTGAGTCGGTCCCCATTGTTAATGAGTTTCCGAAAGTGTTCCCAGATGATTTGCCCAGTATTCCTCCCGAGGGGGAAATAGACTTTGGTATTGACCTTCTCCCAGATACGCAACCTAGCTCTATTCCTCATTATAGAATGGCTCCCGCAGAACTTGAGGAGTTGAAAGAACGATTCGAAGTTTTGTTGGATAAGGTCGGATGAGGATAAACGATTTGTTTGACCAACTTCAAAGGGCAAGTTATTTCTCTAAGATTGATCTTCGGTCAGGTTATCACCAATTGAGGGTGAAAGAAGATGATATTCCGAAGACGGCTTTTCGAAGTCGATATGGTCATTATGAGTGTTTGGTAATGTCGTTTGGGTTGACTAATGCTCTAGCGGCTTTCATAGATTTGATGAATAGGGTATTTGAGAAATACCTTGACATAATTGTGATTGTTTTCATTGATGACATATTGATTTACTCAAGGAGTGAGGATGAACACATTGATCATTTGAGAATTGTATTGCAAATTCTTAAGGACCAACAACCTTTTGCAAAGTTTAGCAAGTGTGAATTTTGGCTAAGGTTTGTGGCTTTCTTAGTTCACATAGTTTCAAGCAAGGGTATTGAGATAGATCCTAGAATGACGGATACAGTCAAGAGTTGGCTTAGACCTCTATCTCCTTCGGATATTAGAAGTTTCTTGGGTTTGGCCGGTTACTATAAAAGGTTTGTTTGGGGGTTTTCTTCTGTTGCCTCTCCTTTGACGGCTTTGACTAAAAAAAAGGCTAAGTTAATATGGTGTGAAGCATGTGAGAGAATTTTTCAAGAGTTGAAAGATAGACATACTTCCGCTCTGGTGTTGACCTTACCAGAAGGTACAAATAGTTTTGTGGTGTATTGTGATGTCTCTAGAATTGAGTTGGGATGTGTGCTTATGCATAATGGGAAAGTTATTGCCTATGCCTCAAGGCAACTTAAGATTTATGAGAAGAATTATCCTATCCCTGACCTTGAATTAGTGGCGGTCGTGTTTGCCTTAAAGGTATGGAGGCATTATTTGTATGGGGCTCTTGCAACAATAGAATCCACCTGATTAACTGTGGCTTTGCATCCTTCTTGTTGAACAAGTACTTGATAACTGCATGGTCAGTATAAACAACAACTTTAGTCCCTACCAAGTAAGATCTAAATTTGTCAAAAGCATAGACCAAGGCTAGCATTTCTTTTTCAGTCACTGTGTAGTTGGTTTGGGCCGCATCCAGTGTTTTGCTTGCATAATATATTGAGTTAAACAACTTTTCTTTCCTTTGCCCCAACACAGCTCCCACAACCACATTACTTGTATCACACATCAGCTCAAAAGGAAGCTCCCAATTTGGGGAAGTTAGGATTGGAGCCTATATTAGCTTCTTCTTCAAATCTTCAAAAGCTTGCATGCATTGCTCATCAAATAAAAATTTCATATCCTTTTCTAGGAGACTGCACATGGGTCTTGCAATCTTAGAGAAATCCTTGATAAATCTTCTGTAGAAACCAGCATGACCCAAAAAACATTCGCACCCCTTTAACAGAAAATGAGGGAGGTTGCTTTTCAATAACTTTCACTTTGGCACGATTAACTTCCAGCCCTTTCTTTGACACCTTATGGCCCAACACAATCCCTTCCTTCACTAGGAAATGACATTTTTCCCAGTTTAGGATGAGATTAGTTTCCTCGCATCAAGCCAACACCCTGTCTAAATTCTCCAAGCACCTGTCAAAAGACTCCCCAAATATTGAGAAGTCATCCATGAATATTTCCACAAAATCTTCAACCATATCATGAAACATAGCCATCATGCATCTTTGGAAGGTGGCTGGAGCATTGCATGGCCCAAATGGCATTCTCTTGGAAGCATATGTCCCATACGGGCAAGCGAATATAGTTTTCTCCTGGTCCTCTGGTGAAATCAAAATTTGGTTGTATCCTGAATAGCCATCCAGGGAACAATAATATTCTTGTCCAGCTAACCTGTCCAGCTAACCTGTCCAGCATTTAATCAATAAAATGAATCGGGTAGTGATCCTTTCTAGTGCCTTCATTAAATTTTCTGTAATCCATGCATATTCGCCATCCTGTCACTGTCCTGGTTGGAATCAACTCATTTTTTTCATTGGTGATCACCGTTACGCCTCCCTTTTTAGGTACACACTGAACTGGGCTGACCCACTTGCTATCCGAAATTGGATAGACAATACCCGCATCTAGCCATTTGATCATCTCCTTGTGCACCACATCTTTCATCATTGTGTTTAGCTTGCGCCGCGGTTGCACAATTGACTTGTGCCTCTCTTCCATGAATATCACGTGCATGCATAAAGTTGGGCTGATGCCATGTATGTCAGCCATCTCACAGCCTATCGCCCTTTTCCTTTTTCTTAATATTTTCAGAGATGCCTCAACCTGCAATTCGGACAAAGCAGTAGAAATGATTACATGTAAAGATTCATTGGCACCTAAGAATGTATACCTGAGATGAGAAGGGAGAGCCTTTAACTCCAACTTGGGTGCTTCCTCAATCAACGGCTTAGGAGGTGGTCCCAGGACTCTGTTTAATGGCTCCACAAACTTGCGAAGCATACTCACATTCGGGACATTTTGGACGTGAGCCAACTCCTGGGCTTCAACATCTCCCTCAATGTCTTTAATACTTTCTCTAAAGGGTCTTGGGCTTCAACATATTTAGATGCCATTGCCTCATCAATGACTATAATTGCAAACATCTCCTCATATATTGCAGGCAACTTTATTGCCTTGTAAACATCAAATACCTCGACCTTGTCCTGATCCCTCATTGTTAGTCTACTGACCGCCACATCAATTAATACACATCCAGTTGCTAAAAATGGGCGTCCCAAAATAAATGGGACTTCTGGGTTAGGTTCAAAATCCAAAATGACAAAGTCCACGGGGAAAATCAGAGTTCCCACTTAAACCAAGACAACTTCAGTAACACCATCTGGCCTTGACACTGAACAGTCCGCTAACTGCAACATAATGGTTGTGGACTTGGGTCTTGCTAGTTCCAATTTTAGAAACATGGAAGTAGGCATCAAATTGATACTTGCACCCAAATCGCACAAACCTCTTGCCTCAACACATTTGCCAATTTTTATCTGAACAGTGAAACTCCCTGGATCTTTCCACTTAGTTGGGAGCCTATTCTGGATCCTAGAACTGCATTCCTTTGTGAGCGCTACTGTTAAATACTCAACCAATCTACTTTTGTTGGCTACCACATCTTCACATATTTGGCATACTTAGGAATTTCCTGCAACACATCAATCAAAGGCAAGTTAACATGTACCTGTTTGAGTAATTCAATAAACATACCAAAACGTTCCTCCTCCTTTTGTTTTTTGAATTTCTGTGAGAATGGGGGAGGTGGTTTAGCTTTTGGTTCCTCACTTACCCTTTGTTCACTTGGTTCTGCTTCATCTATATGTTTCCATTTTTCTTCAGGAACTTTTGCCTTTGGAGTCAACTCCTCCAATGGATGACCACTCCGAGTACTCACAACATTTACTTGCTTCGAGTTCGGGTAGGTATTTCCAGGCAAACCCCCTTATGGTTGGGAATTTTGGGCACTAGCAAACTGCCCAAACTGCTACTCCAAATTTTGAGTCGCCAATTGATTGTTTTGAACATCTGCTTCCAATTTAGCTTGATCTTCCATGATTTGTTTTAACATATCCTCCACACTCATATCACTTTGCTTGGCAGCCTGCTGGTTACCATGGTTTTGCTGATTTCCATGGTTTTGTTGATGGTACTGTTGTCCACTACTCTGTGGTCTGTATTGGTTCTATCCTTGATGTTGGTTTTGATTGCCACCCCATGAAAATTTTGGGTGGTTCCGCCAGCTCGGGTTGTAGGTATTTCCATAGCTCTAGTGATTTCCTCCTCGTTGAGCATTACCTACAAAATAAACAGATTCTGAGTTTGCTCCACAGACCTCAGCACTGTGATCTCCACCTCCACATAGTTCACACCAAGCTTGTGGTTGATGCACCCTATTAACTTGGGCTTGTTGTTGTCTTAGTGGCATGTTGCTGAAATGAGTAGTCATCATATTCTGCATCGCTGCGATATGTGCCGACAAAGTTGTCACTGCATCCATTTCCAACACTCCAGCAGTCTTCTGTATGACTGGTTTAGCTCCTCCGCCATTCCACTCGGGGTTACCCAATGAAATTCTATTAAGCAATGTAAACAGCTCAGCATATGTCTTCTCTAAAGCTTGTCCACCTGCAGCAGAATCAAGTAAATTTTTTGTGTTTGGTTCCAACCCTTCAATGAAGGTATGGACCAACACTTAGTTAACTTGATCGTGAAGTGGACAACTTAACAATAGGGACTTAAACCTATCCCAAGTTTGGTACAAGTTTTCCCCTCCTTTCTGTCGGAAGCTTAATATATCGCTTCTCAGGTTGGCTGTTTTACCGGATGGAAAAAACTTTATAAAAAATTTTCGGGCAAGATCATCCCATGTTGTTATGGAATTTGCGGGCTCAGAGTTCAGCCATCTTTTTGCTTCCCCCAGCAGAGAAAAGGGAAATAATGTGAGCCTTACATAATCAGAGTTTACTCTAGTTGGAGTGTATGTGTCACTGATCTCGAGGAAATTCTGAATATGCACTCGTGGGTCATCATGAGATAGACCAGTGAACTGCCCGTTTGTGTGCAGTAGTTGCACCATGTTCTACTTCAATTCAAACCTCCCACCAGGTGCAACCACACACCAAAAAAAGAGGCTGATTTTTGATGCTCGGTTCTACATATGGGATGAGCCTTATCTCTTCAAGCAAGGGCCGGACAAAATGATGAGAAGGTGTGTGCCTGAGTCTGAGATGAGACAAGTGATGGATAGTTGCCACTCGTCAGCATATGGGGTCATCATGGAGGTGAGCGCACTGCGCATAAGGTGCTCCAATCAGGTTTTTTTTTGCCTACTTTGTTTAAGGATGCTGCAGGTTATGTGAAAAGTTGTAATCAATGTCAGAGGATGGGGTCTATTTCCAGACGACATGAGATGCCTTTGCATAACATCTTGGAGGTTGAAATATTTGATGTCTTGGAGATCGACTTCATAAGGCCATTCTCTCCATCGAATGGAAATCATTACATAGTTGTGGATGTGGACTATATTTCAAAATGGGTTGAAACAGTAGCTTTGCCGACCAACGATGCTAAAGTGGTGTTGGAGTTTCTAAAGAAGCATATCTTCACTCGGTTTGGAACTCCTAGAGCAATAATCAGTGATGGAGGGACACACTTCATAAATCAATTGGTGACTAATATCTTAGCTAAATATGGAGTCAGACACAAGGTAGCTACAACATACCACCCTCAAACTAGTGGCCAGGTAGAAGTGTCAAAGAGGGAAGTGAAGCAGATTCTACAGAAAACAGTGAATGCCCAAAGGAAAGATTGGGCAATGAAGCTTGATGATGCATTATGGGCATACATGACCGCTTATAAGACACCAATATGGACTTCTCCCTATCGCTTGGTGTTTGGTAAAGTGTGTCACCTTCCTGTTGAATTAGAACATCAGGCTTACTGGGCAATGAAGAAGTTGAATCTGGACCCGAAACTAGCAGGGAGAAAAAGGATGGGTCAACTACATGAGTTGGAAGAATTCAGACTCCATGCCTATGAAAATGCCAAGCTCTATAAGGAGAAGACTAAATGATGGCATGATAAGCATATTGTCCCTCGACTTTTTGAACCAGGGAAAAAGGTATTATTGTTTAACTCTAGATTGAGGTTGTTTCCAGGTAAGTTAAAGTCAAAATGGAGTGGACCATTTGAGGTGGTGCGCATGACCGACCACGGTGCTGTAGAGTTATGGAATGAAGGTAAGCAATCCACGTTCATTGTGAATGGACAAAAGGTGAAGCATTACTTCGGACAAGAGGTGGATCGAGAAGAAGAAAGTATGGAATTGAGCAATGAATGAAGGGGAGCTGAGTCGTGCCGTGACGTTAAATCAGGCGCTACTCGGGAGGCAACCCGAGACTTTGTATTTTAGAACATATTCTCATTGTCTTTTATTTCAATATGCTAGTTTGGTTTAATTTTAGTTATATGTTATTTCAGTTATCTTAAAAGTTGTAATTTGTAATATATATATATATATATATATATATATATATATTTTGGGGCGAAAAAAAAGTGGAGTCCACGACCTCACCGCGTCGCGGACTTGTTTCTGCAAGAGGAGAGCCCCAAGAGAAAATGGGGCATGTAAACCAGTGGAGTCCGCGATAGGAGCGCGTCGCGGACTTGTTTCCTCCATGTGATGGATGCCCCAGGAAAATTTGCAAAAGATAGCAAGGCATGTCCGCGACAGCTCCACGTCGCGGACTTGGTGAGTTTTTCGGGTATTTTCGATTAAAAAGTTGGGTTTTACCCGGTTAATTGGGTAAAAACCCGACCCCCATTCCCTTTTATTCCCCAAATCCATCTCTTTAACCCCATTTTCCATTTTTAAATTACTTTCTCCTCCTTTCCCCTTCAACCCTAACTCCTTCCAAGAACAAATTCGTGTCGCGAAGTTGAAATTTCTCCCCAAGTTCATCACTTTTTGGTAGGTCTAAGCATGCAAGGTATGTGTCCTACTATTTTATTTCTTTGTTTGTGATGATTCATGAAAGTTAGGGCTAGTATTTATGCGAGTGATGGATAAGTAATTGTGATGTATTTAAATTGTTGCCTATTTATGGTTTTCTGCTTCTTTATGACTATGGTTGATGGAAAAATCTGTTGGAGTTCATTGGGATGATTATAATGAGGAAATTTTTTATGGAGAAATTAATAATCGGGGGGTTGTGAATTCTTGAGTAGCAACTTGGTAATGGGGAAGTGATTGAAACAGAAGAATGTGTGTTGGTTCGAATTCTGGGGTAGAATCTGAGATGTTTGGGTTTGTATGTTTAGGCTAGGGTGAATTATGTGAATCATATACTGAAAATGACATTGGGAAGTCTGATTATCGTGTTGTTTGTGAAGTTGTGCTTGAGAGTAGGTGTGAGGTGGCCCTCCATTATTGAGTCTCACTAACTGATATGAGTTTTGTCTGATTGCAGGTTACCATGTCTAGCACACAAAGGTCGGGCAAAGAAGTGGCGTCTAGTAGCCGTAAGAGAATAAGAACAGGCACCACCATTCCCCTGGCACCCGCAGTCCCAAGAGGACAAACTCAGCGCTACGGGACCAAGGCTGTCACATCGGAGGGCAAAAAGTGGTACAAATCACACACAGAAGCCAAGTACTTCTCGGATGTTATACTTGATGATGTCAACTTAGAGAGGGAGTTCCCACACATTATGCATCGCCTGCAACAGCTGCACATGGGTTTCATCTTTCAAGATCCATCAGAGTGCAATGTTAATATGGTGCGGGAATTCTACGCAAATTGGAAGCCCGATGCCCGTTCTCACTTTGTAACAGTGCGAGGTATGGAGGTCCCTCTGACACCTTCAGCTATAAATCAAATACTGGGGACTGCAGATGCCCCTTCAAATGTCCTCACGGAGATCAATATCAGCCCTCCATATCAGCAGATCCGACATGCCTTGTATGGGGGCGCAGTCCACTGCGAAATGGATTCGGTATGGGCACCATGGTTATCACCAGTCATATCCTTATTCTCACATGAATCGGGAATCTTGGGTGTGGTTAAAAATTGTCATGAATTGTCTAATACCAAGGCTGCATTTTACCGGGGTGACGAGAGATCGATTATGCTTGGTCTATGCTCTATTGAAGGACCTACCCATCAATGTAGGAGCGGTGCTAAAATTAGCCATGCGCAAGGCTAGAGTACATTGAGGTCGAAGGTATGCTTTTGGGGGATTAATCACTAATTTGTGCAGGCAAGCTGGAGTTCCAAAGGAGAGCGTGGACTACATGGCACCTTTGTTCACCACGCCCCTAGATGTGACAAAGACAAAAGGGCCGGAGAACATGCATGGACCCACCCTCACTACCGCTGAGCGAAATAGGAGGGATGATATGATCACGGCGCGCATGTTTGGATTGGAAATGTTGTGTCATAGAAATGGATGTCGAGCTTCGAGTCAGGATCAGCTGGATGAAATTGCAATGAAGTACCCCTAAATGAACATGCTGAGGCATTGCTAGGACTCAAACCTTTATTTCTGGAGCCTGTATGGGATGATGTTCCAACTGATGAGGACAAGCGGCGAACCATATGGGATAGTGAATCCGATTCTGATGTAGAGGAGGGTGACCTTTTGGCTCTTGAGGGCACCGACGGTGATGCCGACATGGATGAATGATCAGGGAAGTACACCCACCCTACTTTGTGGTCATTTTGGGTTGTGTCACATTTGGGACAGTGTTGACTTTTTAAGTGTGGGGTAGGAGTACTCTATTGATGTAAATAGTGTTGTTTTATTGTTTGCTATTTTCATTTTTGGGTTCATTGGAAGTTGTTTTCGGTTCTTTGGCCAAGGATAGTCCCGTTGAACCGTATAAAAAAAGGATTTTGTTTCTTAGGATTGAGTCAATGTCATAGTTGAGTCAAGCTGCCCTATGATAGATGGATGATGACCGTCTTAAGGGAAGTTTTCGTCTTTTGGGTCTGTAGGGGTTGGCTTTTGGCTAAGGCTGCACAATTGCTTTGAATTATATTGAAAGTTGAAAACATTGGATGACTTTGTGTTGAGACATCTAGGCTCTTCTAAGTGACTCTAATTGGCGTGTGATTTGTGTCAGTGACTGGGAAGTAGTATATAGTGACTAGTTCTGAGATGAATGTGTGCCAAGTATGTAAGATTTGTGCATTCCTTGCTATTAATTGAGGGTTAGAACTTGCGCGGTGTGTCTGCTGATGCTTATCGTGACCAACGACACTATCCTACGATATGAATGTTTACGATCGTCAATAATATAGTAACCCAACCGAGGGTTGGGGTCGTGTCCCAAGGGAGCAATTTTGAGAATTAATAACCAATTAGAATTTAATTCAAGTTAGTCGTAGTTAAAGACATTTGCGATAAAAGACATTGTAAATGCAAAAGAGGTGACACAAAAGTGTCAAATATCAAAAGGGGGTTTTGTAACAAGTACTAAAACAACAAAATAAACAAGAAAATCAAGTATGGGGAAAGGTTCTTGGGATGTGACCGCAATACAAGTAGAGATAAATTGTTGGGTACATGCTTTCGATCGGAGATTTGCAAAATAATAGTGACTAGGCTAAGCTTTAAATGTAAATAAGTTCCCTCTCGGGAAACTTACCCCATTTCGAATGTTTTCCTCTCGGACACCCATTTGCCATATGAAGACCAGCCTACACCTTGCCCCATCACTTTCTCGAGCTGAGTGTTAGGATATGGGACTAAGGCTTACTCTCTCGGGCTGAACCTCATGACGACCCACTCCTGAGGCCATCAGTCTAGTGGTTTTGGTTTCGCGACCTCCCTCTCGGGCAAGTCGAAAACACATGGGTGGCTTTGTATTTGCATCTACAAACACTTTAGATTAAACCACAACCACTAGGTGAAATCACCATTAAAATACATCGAACCTATCAGCAAGCAAGACCCAACAAGAATATCAACCCATATTTGCTAAATCACACCCCAAGAATGGGGGTTATTAGCCACACATCAAGAAATAAGAAATTATACCTAACACGTTAATGAAATCAACTGGGTATAAGAAATTAAACCTTGAATTAAGCAAAGGAAAGTGAATAGAGAAGACCCACTTCCAATTTGGGAAAGAAGGAACTCCTTTCTTCAAGTCTCCACAAAACCCTCTCCAAACTTGAGAGAAAAATATTAGCTAGAATATGTTTTGAAGAAAAAATTTAATAATAATATTATGTTCCACTAAAAATGTTCCACCCTAAGACTACAATTCTAACTAGTATTTATAGTTTTCACAAATTGTGCTGCGGAGGATCGTTCGGCGACATTAGTCGAGATTGCCGATGAACTCGGCGATCTGCCTTTTGGTCAGCTCATTGCCTTCATTGTCTTGCCTTTTGCATCCTCGCATTCTGGATCATTGGGCGGTACAGTACTGCTTCGCGAAACTGATCGACGACCCGCCGACTGCTTCTTCCTCGCCTTTTGATCCACTTCTTTCAAGGCTTCGCGTACTGGAACGAAGGGCGGCTTATGTCGTTTCGGCTACTCGCCAAGTTAAACTCGGCGATCTGCATGATTCCATTTCTTGTTCTTTTCAGCCCTATTTGCGCCTAATTGTCCATGCTTCCACTAAAACTTCAAATACCTGAAACTTCAACATTTTAATCAGGTATTAAGGTAAAACAAGCATTCAAGGACACTATTTCCATTAAAATAAAGCCCTAAATGAGTCCAATCTGTGGACTCATCAACACCCCCAACTTAAATTTTTGTTTTTCCTCAAGCAAACTCAAGTTCAGCTGTTCAAAAAGGGTGCCTCAAACAGTGCTACACAAGACTAAATCATGAATGCACACAACAAGACTAAATTCACTTATGCAAGGATCAATTGTGTACTCAAAGATTCAAATTGTGACACACCATCCCTAAAGATTCTCATGCTGGTAATACTTGCTACTTGTGCAAGTTCAAGCTCAACAAAAGTATCTAAATGCCCTCACACAAAGAATGATTCCATATTCACACACATATATGAGTCAATTTAAGATCAGTAATCAGATACAACACTCACACTCAAAAACAGGACCACAATGCATGTTTTCACCCATAGGTTTGCCCTTATTTTCCAATGGACTTTCGATTTGGCTTACTCAAGATCAAAAAGGTCTTTCTAAGGCTTGTAACGGGGCTGAGTGCAAAGGTGTGGTCATTTAGGCTTAGTGACTTTTTCCTCGTGAGATATGGTATTCTCAAGACATTCCCTTCCTCTCCTTTATCAATTCTTTGTCTAGTGCTTCTAAGTCACCTTTTTATTCACCTTCTATGAATTGCATTGTAACCCAAATTTCTTCTGTACTTTATTCCACAATTTTTTTTAAATTCTTTTTAGGGGTTCCATTGTTCTACAACACTATGGGTTAAGGAAGACTTCTTATAGCAGTTCTTGACTTCTCCTTTTCCTTTTCACCACACCCCCAACTTAGGCTTTATGTCCTAAGTTGGCTATTCACTAAACCACAAATCAGGAGGATTATAGGTAGTGGATCAAGTAAGGTCTAGGGTTTATCAAGGTTCTTCCAAAGAAAGGTAAGGCTCAAGGGGTGTTCAAGAGAGTTTCAAACTCTCACAGGTAGGTCACAAAAAGAGGTATATGTCAAATTGGCTCACACTCTTTAAAATTTCCTAAGATCATCTCAAGAGTACACCTTTCTAAATCAATAAGACTAACTGGGAAAATTCTAGGTTTATTCATGCATGGTTCAAAGTAAGCTAATCACACCAGGCATCGATACTTCATTCAAACAAGACTAGACACGTTCGCTAGCGTGCAACGATCCTCACAAGAAAATAAATTCGATAAATGGATAGTCACAACGAGATGCAAAGAGTACACATATTGTCTATGTAACTTCATTTGGCCTCGTCGTAGCCATGCATTTATGTTTGTTCAACTGAGAGCACTATTCAAGTCATCGATATTGATCGAAACCGAGACTTAAATTTTTGCAAAAGAACAACCACTTTCATTACAAGAGGTGGTGACAATTTTTTGAAAGGATCAAAATTATTTTACAAGTAAAACAACAGGAGCCATAAGCTCAAACATCCACAAAAAAGAAGTATTTAAAACACAACAGTAACGACCCGGGAGCACCCCCAAGTCGTAATATGCGTACTTGACCTCTCGGAGGTCTAATACAAGCCTCTTAGCATTCATTCATCATATTCGGTAATAAAAAAAACTGTAAGGAATTGAAACACTTTTTAAAACAAGTTCATAATAATCATAAAATCTTTAAAATGTAACAAAGTAGAATTTATAAGTCTCATGTACCATCTTAGGCACGAATAGAACATCTTAGGGGCACAACTCTTTACAACAAAATATAAGTCTTATACAATGTCTAAGGGAAATACTAGAAAGGTAACAACTATGTCCACGAATATATGACGACATACCAAGCTTCTTGAGAAGAGTCAATATCCCAAGCTTCCTCAAAATATCCCCTCACTTTCCACCACCTACACTTGTAACAATGGAGAAATATGGAATTAGAACAATAAGCACTAAGTATGATGACCATGCAAGAAAACACTCACAACAGACATTTACAAGGAATGTATGCTTTTAAGACCTTCTTTAACAAACCTTTACAACCACAAGCATAAACCCACATTTCAAGTCACCATTCACAATTAAGACCATATTCACATCATTTACAACTCAATTAACACAACTGTACCATACTTAAACAAGATAGCAAAGTAAGTCCTTCATTACCATTTAAGCCTCAATCTCAAGTCACCCAAAGCCACATTTAAGTGAATAATGAAGTGACCGCCCATACAACCGCTTAATATACACCTAAGTGTTCCTAAGAGTTACTATAGACAAGGGTTTTATCATTACATTATAACATACTAAGTCAACATTCTTTATAAAACCATTTAAGATACACACAAACATATAAAGGACAATCACATAATAACCCTAAGGCTTAGGGAACTCACTTTAGTATCTTCTAAGTCTACTCGTGCCATGTGTAGATAGCATCCCCTAATACTACCTACACGTTGCAGAACCTATCCAATAATAGAGTGCAGATCCCATATGATGGAAATAGGCCTTAACCGACATAGACTATACTAGCAAGGTTTGTAATCCGGAGTCTATCCTACTCTGTGGAGGTTGTTCTACTTTCCAAGGGTAGAACTAAAAGCCACCCATGTTGGCACATGGTTTAAGAGATATCCAAGGACGTTCATTGTGCCTAATCTCATGCTTAACTAGGCCACCATCCTAACCACATCCACTCGATGCTTAGCCTTGGTTTCCGTAGAGTATTTAATCACATATGTACTAGAGAGGGTTCCTTGTCTAGTTCAACCAACTCATAGTACCTCTTCCCAAGAAAGGCCCCATTTCTTAGTCATAGCCATTCTAGGTTGATAAGGATAGCTCATTTTGACTTTCTTAGATAAGGATTCTCATGCCGTGCCGGCTCCATCTATTTCTAAGTCAATCATTTCACTCAAGAAGGGAACATCAACCTAAGGCCCATCCTTGAAGGTTATAAATTTACTTAGGAAAGCTAGACTCATGAAAAGGCACTATGCTTAAGTCTTACCAATTCAAGTCTTGGCCTAGAATTCCTCTTTTAGCATTTATAGGAGGAGCTCTATTACTAAGTCATAGCCCAACCAAACATTCATATACTCATATACATAATCAAGCTTTCATGACACAAGACAAGATACTCAAGTCTACCACATGAGCTACAACATCATCTTATAGAGACTCATCATAGTCCATCATCACCACATATCACCATTTCAAGAGAAACATGCTTTCACATTAGCATAATTACACTTTATACAATATTACTTTAATACCATTAGAACACCTTAACATTATTGCTTCACACAAACTTTACATATAGCTTCGTCTAGGACTTTACATATAACCTCATGTGTATAATAATACAACAATATAATAACACTCATATAATGCCCTTCATGGCCTCAATTCACAATAATACAATATTCCCACATTATACAACAACCTCACCAATGCCTTAATGGCTACAATTCAAAATAATACCACACAAGAATAATATATAACACTTCCACGAAAGGTGGATTCAATCTACCAACTATAGTCAACTCAATAAAGAGAGTTCAAGCTTTCTTACCATAACCCAAAGCCATAGCCAAAATCACCAAAATCCAAGCAATCACCAATACTTCACCCATAAGGCTTACCACCCTTAATTCACCCATTATCAACAATTAATCATGAATAAACATTAAACAACACAAGAGATATCAATACAATTTACTTTACCTATAGTTCCATCAAATTTTAATTTATAGAAATAGACCCACTTCATAGCAAATTTTTGGGTTTTGTAGAAGACAAGGGTTCATGGATTATTTCATTCAAAAACCACAAACAAACATCAATTAACCCATATCCCAACGTTTCAAATCATTTTCATGCAAGAACCCTTGATAGAATTCAAAAACAAGCTTTTAGTCTCTTTTTGAAATAATTGTAAAATCCTTTGAAATTGACTCTAGGATGAAGATGAGTCCTAGATAAAGAGCCACCATGTAACACCCCTCAAAATGAAAATGGATGAACTAGAGCTTTGCATGTGTATTGGAAGTTGGGAATTTGTTAAAATGAAGAGTTTAGAGGTCGAACGTCAAGGGGCTACCATGACGTTCGAAGACTAGTCTTTTTAGCTAATGTGTTTTAGCGGTGTAATGTTTCCCTAGTCTTGCGTCAAAAGGTGTTTAAGGAGTCAACGTCAAGAAACATGTTAGACTCTATGCTATAAGACCTACTCTAGGTTTGTTGATGGTGCTAGACAAAGAGCCAAGCCAAAAGGGGAAAGCCTTAGCCAAAACGCCAAGGCTGTCCTAAGTTGGTTGCTCACTTCCCCAAGGACCACGGGCACCACCACGACCAGTGGTGCCCTAAACTGTCCGTATTCTTGGGCGTGAAGATCACTTGGTCTCAAGGGAGGCAAGGAAACTTTGCCTAGGTGCTGCCTCATCTTCACGAGCTCCACTACGACTCGTGGTGTGCACCACAGATCGTGGGAGCCTCCGTGAAGATGCCTTGGGCCCTTGAGGGCTTGACATGGGGGAGAGGCCCACTGGTCAAGGGACCACGGGCACCACCACGAGCCGTGGTGCCCTTCACGACCCATCCATGTGGGCGTGGTCCCTGGCGGGGCAGCCCAAGTGAGGGGTTTTTAAGTAATTTCGTTTTAATTGTTTATTATGTGGGGTTGATTTTAAATGGTTTATATGATAAATATATAAGGTTTTAAGTCTTTTAACAAGTCATTTACTCTCCTTTCCCAAATTAAATCCCAAAATCTCGCTCTCTCTATATTTTTCTCAAGCTCAAGGAAGAAGAAGAAGAAGTGGAACCTAGGGTTTTAGATTTCAAGCTTTCTTCATTAAATTTTCATGGGATTCATCAAGTATAAGGTATGGTGACCCTTGATCCTTGATTATCCTTTCTTTCAAGGAGTCCATTCAAAAGGGTTTCAAAAAGTCTTCAAAGAACAAAAAGCCTAATTTCTATTCTAAGCATGGGTTCATTGATAAATTGTTTTCAAAAGCATTATATTGGTGAATTAAAGTATAATTGATGATTTTATATGAACTATCTTCAAGAATCCATGTTTTCACTAAAACCCTAAATTTGCTATGAAGTGGGTCTATTTCTATAAATTCAAAGTTGATGGAAATATGTGTAAAGTGAATTGTATTGATATATCTTGTGTTTTTTAATGTTTATTGATGATTAGTTGTTGATAATGGGTGAATTAAGGGTGGTAAGCCTTAGGGGTGAAGTATTGATGTTTGCTTGGATTTTGGTGATTTTGGCTATGGCTTTGAATTATGGTAAGAAAGCTTGAACTCTCTTTATTGAATTGATTTTTGTTGGTAGGTTGAATCCACCTTTGGTGGAAGTGTTATATCATATTCTTGTGTGGTATTATTGTGAATTTAAGCCATGAAGGGCATTATATCAGTGTTAACGTATTTTTGTATTTTTATACATATATGAGGCTATATGTAAAGTCCTATATGAAGCTATATGTAAAGTTTGTGTGAAGCTATAATGTTAAGATGTTCTAGTGGTATTAATTTGATATTGTATAAAGTGTTATTATGCTAATGTGTAAGCATGTTTCTCTTGAAATGGTGATATGTGGTGATGATGGACTATGATGAGTCTCTATAAGATGATGTTGTAGCTCATATGCTAGACTTGAGTATCTTGTCTTAAGTCATGAAAACTTGATTATGTATATGAGTATATGAATGTTTGGTTGGGCTATGACTTAGTGATGGAGCTCTTCCTATAAATGCTAAAAGAGGAATTCTAGGCCAAGACTTGAATTGATAGACTTAAGCATAGTCTCGTTTTATGAGTCTAGCTTTCCTAAGTAAATGTATAACCTTGAAGGATGGGCCTTAGGGTGATGTTCCCTTCTTGAGTGAAATGATAGACTTAGAGATGGATGGAGCCGGAACGGCATGAGAATCCTTATCTAAGAAAGTCAAATGAGCTATTATGAACCTAGATTGGCTATGACTAAGAAATGGGGCCTTTCTTGGGAACAGGTACTATGAGTTGGTTGAACTAGAAAAGGAACCCTCTCTAGTACACATATGTGAATGAAATTACTCTATGGAAACCAAGGCTAAGCATCGAATGGATATGGTTAGGATGGTGGCCTAGTTGAGCATGAGATTAGGCACAATGAACATCCTTGGACATCTCTTAAACCATGTGCCAACATGGGTTGCTTTTAGTTCTACCCTTGGCAAGTAAAAAAACCTCTATAGAGTAGGATAGACACCGGATTCCATACCTTGCTAGTGTGGTTTATGTCGGTTAAGGCCTATTTCCATCATATGGGATGTGCACTCTAGTATTGGATAGGTTCTACAACGTGTAGGTAGTAGTATAAGATGTTATCTACACATGGCACAAGTAAGCTTAGAAGATACTAAAGTGAGTTCCCTAAGCCTTAGGGCTATTATGTGATTGTCCCCTATATGCTTGTGTGTCTCCTAAATGGTTTTATAAAGAAAGTTGACTTAGTATGTTATAATGTAATGATAAAACCCTTGTCTATGGTAACTCTTAGGAACACTTAGGTGTATATGAAGAGGTTGTATGGGCGGTCACTTCATTATTCACTTAAGTGTGGCTTAGGGTGACTTGAGATAGAGGCTTAAATGGTAATGAAGGATTTACTTTGCTATCTTGTTTAAGTAATGTACACTTGTGTTAATTGAGTTGTAAATGATGTGAATATGGTCTTATTTGTGAATGGTGACTTGAAATGTGGGTTTATGCTTGTGGTTGTAAAGGTTTGTTAAAGGAGGTCTTAAAAGCATACATTCCTTGTAAATGTCCATTGTGCATGTTTTCTTGCATGGTCATCATACTTAGTACTTATTGTACTAATTCCATATTTCTCTATTGTTACACGTGTAAGTGGTGGAAACTGAAGAGACCTTTTGAGGAAGCTTGGGATATTGACTCTTCTCAAGAAGCTTGGTATGTCCTCATATATTCGAGGACATAGTTGTTACCTTTCTAGTATTTCCACTTAGACATTGTATAAGACTTATATTTTGTTGTAAAGGGCCATGCCCCTAAGATGTTCTATTCGCGTCTAAGATGGTACATGAGACTTAGAAATTCTACTTCGTTACATTTGAAAGATTTTATGAGTATTATGAACTTGTTTTAAAAAGTGTTTAAATTCCTTACGGTTTTTATTACCGAATGCGATGAATGAATGCTAAGAGGCTTGTATTAGACCTCAGAGAGGTCGAGTACGCATGTTACGGGTTGGGGGTGCTCTCGGGTCGTTACACACCATACCTCAATTGATGAAATCTCAACGAAATTTGGTGGAAGGGAACCCTCAATTGAAACCCTAGCTCTCCACTTTTTTCTTCCTTGAACTTGAGAGAACTTTAGGGAGAGAAAGTCTTTGGGAGTTTTTAATTTGAAGAATGAATTCAAAAACACTTCTCAAATGTTTTAATACCTTTAAAATACTTAAAACACTTAAAATAATAACCCAAAGTACCCAAACTACCCCTCAAAGTACCCAAACTACCCCTCAAAGTACCCAAACTACCCCTCACTTTGAAGATTTCATCGGGTAACAAGTCCATGACGCGGGGGTGTTCCCACAAGTTCCTAAAAATTAAATTTCGAGACAGTAGAGTCCGCGGTGTCTCCGTGATGCGGAGCCACTTGTTGGCCATTGGTGGAAAAGGTCCGCGACGCGGAGCCACTCCCTCCAAGAACAACTTCAAGCTGCCTTGGCATCTTGCTTGGCCAAGGGTTTGGGTCCTCCTCGGGGACTCTTAGGGTGGTCCCGGGTAGTCGTACCCGAACGTTTTGACCCTAAAAACATTTATTAAGACACTAGGGTCACCTCCACTGATTTTAGACTCCAAACAACACATAAAAACATGAACAACACACTTGAACACATCATCACGTAAAAGACTAGTTTCCGAACGTCTTGGTCGTCCCTTGAAATTTGACTTCCAAACTCTTTAAAACTGACCAAAAAGGCTATTATTCATTATTTTAACAAGTTATAAACGCATAAAACCCAAGTGAGTCTCTACTTTATCCTACTTCATTTTGAGGGGTGTTACAATATCCCCCACTTGGGAACATTCGTCCTCGAATAACACTCTAAAACATTAAGGGTAATGACTGAAGACTAACAGCCCACAACAATAAGAAAATATCAATACGAAAGCACTCATCAAGGAGGACACATCAACTCCACATAACAAGCCATTACAACACAACTTCATTCAAATTTAAGGAAGTAGGAATCACACCTACAACTAACATGCCTCAAACTTTTTTTTTTCCATTTCTCATTTATTTGGAGGAACTTCCTTCTCTATAGCACCTCATGCTCATAACAACATCAAAGAAAACAATATGCAATTATCTTATTAAAACAGAGTCATGCCACATCAAGAATACACTTAAGCATGCTCAACTAATCAACTCTAACAACTTTTAGCAACTCTCCAATTTATGGATATAAGGAGAACAACGATCATGAAACTGATTTTCTCATTTAAATCAAGAACTCAATTTAAAGCATGCATCATTATAAGGAGAAATATAGAAATTCATGTTTTTCACACAAGACTTCAAAAACCATGCATCATGCTTCTACAATTGTATGACTCCACTCGATGCTTAGCCTTGGTTTCCATAGAGTATTCAATCACATATGTACTAGAGAGGGTTCGTTTTCTAGTTCAACCAACTCATAGTACCTTTTCCCAAGAAAGGCCCCATTTCTTAGTCATAGCCAATCTAGGTTCGTAAGGATAGCTCATTTGACTTTCTTAGATAAGGATTCTCATGCCGTTCCAGTTCCATCTATATCTAAGTCTATCATTTCACTCAAGAAAGGAACATTACCCTAAGGCCCATCCTTCAAGGTTATACATTTACTTAGGAAAGCTAGACTCATGAAAAGGCACTATGCTTAAGTCTTACCAATTCAAGTATTGGCCTAGAATTCCTCTTTTAGCATTTATAGGAAAAGCTCCATTACTAAGTTATAGCCCAACCAAACATTCATATACTCATATACATAATCAAGCTTTCGTGACACAAGACAAGATACTCAAGTCTAGCATCTGAGCTACAACATCATCTTATAGAGACTCATCATAGTCCATCATCACCACATATCACCATTTCAAGAGAAACATGCTTTCAGATTAGCATAATTACACTTTATACAATATCACATTAATAACATTAGAACATCTTAACATTATAATTTCACACAAACTTTACATATAGCTTCATCTAGGACTTTACATATAGCCTCATATGTGTATAATAATACAACAATATAATAACACTCATATAATGCCCTCCATGGCCTCAATTCACAATAATACAATATTCCCACATTATACAACAACTTCACCAATGCCTTCATGGCTACAATTCAAATTAATACCACACAAGAATAAGATATAACACTTCCACCAAAGGTGGATTCAATCTACCAACCTAAATCAACTCAATAAGGAGAGTTCAAGCTTTCTTACCATAACCCAAAGCCATAGCCAAAATCACCAAAATCCAAGCAATCACCAATATTTCACCCATAAGGCTTACCATCCTTAATTCACCCATTATCAACAATTAATCATGAATAAACATTAAACAACACAAGAGATATCAATACAATTCACTTTACCCATAATTCCATCAACTTTGAATTTATAGAAATAGACCCACTTCATGGCAAATTTTAGGGTTTTGTAGAAGACAAGGGTTCATGGAGTATTTCATTGAAAACCCACAAACAAACATCAATTATCCCATATCCCAATGTTTTAAATCATTTTCATTCAAGAACCCTTGATAGAATTCAAAAACAATCTTTTAGTCACTTTTTGAAAACATTGTAAAATCCTTTGAAATTGACTCTAGGATGAAGATGAGTCCTAGATAAAGAGCCACCATAACTCAATTGATGAAATCTCAACGAAATTTGGTGGAAGGGAACCCTCAATTGAAACCCTAGCTCTACACCTTCTTTTTCCTTGAACTTGAGAGAACTTTAGGGAGAGAAAGTCTTTGGGAGTTTTTAATTTGAAGAATTAATTCAAAAACACCTCTCAAATGTTTTAATACCTTTAAAATACTTAAAACACTTAAAATAATAACCCAAATTACCTCTCACTTAGTTGGACCCTTTTTAAACAAGTCAAAAATGAGTTTTATTTTCGCAGATTTCGTCGGGAAACAGGTCCACGACGTGGGGGGTGTTCCCATTAGTTCCTAAAAATTAAATTTTGAGACAGTAGAGTCCGCGGTGTCTCCGCGATGCGGAGCCACTCCCTCCAAGAACAACTTCAAGCTGCCTTGGTAGCTTGCTTGGCCAAGGGTTGGGGTCCTCCTCGGGGACCCTTAGGGTGGTCCCGGGTAGTCGTACCCGAACGTTTTTACCCTAAAAACATTTATTA
Source organism: Solanum raphanifolium (assembly GCA_036250405.1). NCBI lineage: Eukaryota > Viridiplantae > Streptophyta > Magnoliopsida > Solanales > Solanaceae > Solanum > Solanum raphanifolium. The sequence continues at coordinate 30,584 of JAJOOE010003759.1, forward strand.
AGATGCTAGGGTCACCTCCACTGATTTTAGACTCCAAAAAACCCATAAAAACATGAACAACATACTAGAACAAACCAATACGTAAAAAACTAGTTTCCGAACATCTTGGTCGTCCCTTGACATTTGACTTCCAAACTCTTTAAAACTGTCTAAAAAGTCTGTTCTTCATTATTTTAACAAGTTATTAATGCATAAAACGCATGTGAGGCTCTACTTTATCCTACTTCATTTTGAGAGGTGTTACAATATCCCCCACTTGGGAACATTCGTCCTCGAATGACACTTTAAAACATTAAGGGTAATTACTCAAGACTAGCAGCCCACAACAATCATAAAATATCAATATGAAAGCACTCATCAAGGAGGACACATCAACTCCACATAACAAGCCATTACAACACAACTTCATTCAAATTTATGGAAGTAGGAATCACACCTACAACTCAACATGCCTCAAACTTTTTTTTCCATTTCTCATTTATTTGGAGGAACTTCCTTCTCCATAGCACCTCATGCTGATAACAGCATCAAAGAACACAATATGCAATTATCTTATTAAAACAGAGTCATGCCACATCAAGAATACACTTAAGCATGCTCAACTAATCAACTCTAACAACTTTTAGCAACTCACCAATTTATGCATATAAGGAGAACAACGATCATGAAACTGATTTTCTCATTTAAATCAAGAACTCAATTTAAAGCATGCATCATTATAAGGAGAAATATAGAAACTCATTTTATTAACACAAGACTCCAAAAACCATGCATCATGCTTCTACAATTCTATGACTCAAGCTCGATTAGGTATAGAAGAAAGAGACAGGAATATCCAAACTCACCTCAACTCATTATTCAACATACCATCCCCCACTTAGGAGAAACCCATCTAAACCAACACAAAACTAGAAATTATGACTTAACGGCACCTTCATCTGAATTTGCTTCCTTGTTAGCTTGGAGAGCATAGAAACGATTCCTTGCTTGACCATCAACACTAGGACCACTATAAGGAACTTGCTAGCATTCCTTCCTTTAGCCACAATATTAGGACAATCTCTTACCTTGTGATCATTTTTTTCCACAACCATAGCAACCACTAGTGCCGGATAGACACTTCCCAAAATGCTTCTTTCCATAAGTGGAAGAAGTAGGCTTAGCAATTTGAGGACCACCCCCTCCTTCATGGTTAACCTTAGGAGCACTTGAGAAATCTTGATTTGGAGCCCCCTTCTTAAACCTTGGTTGTCCTTGATCGTCATACCTACCCCTTTTCAAGTCTTTCCTCACCCTAATCATCTTGGACTCCTCAATACATTGATCATACACAACAAGTCTAGAGATGTTCATGTCACCATGGAGCATTGCCGTACGACACTCTTCTTTCACCAAGTCGGATACACCGGTAACAAACCTACTCATCTCCTCTCTAGAGTTAGACACCAAAGATGGAGCATACCTAGACAACATAGAGAACTTCAAAGCATACTCCTCCACACTCATATTACCTTGCCTAAGATTAATGAACTCCTCAATTTTGCACTCCCTCTTCTCTAGGGGAAAGTACTTACCCAAGAATGCTTCCTTAAACTCCTCTCATTCTATAGGACCCGCTTCCTCCGGCCTATTTGCCTTCCATTGAGTGTACCAAATTTGGGCCACCTCCTTCAATTGGTATGAAGCCAATTCCGCTTTCTCTCTAGAAGATACTCCCATAGCATCCATAATTTTGTAAATCTCATCCAAGAATCCTTGGGGATCTTCTCAAATTCTAGAGCCCAAAAAGATAGGAGGATTCATCTTTACGAAGTCTCTCAACCTTGACACAGCCGTAATCTCATTAGCATTCACCCTAGGCCCGACATCTCTATTTCTTGAGCCGTCATGGCTTGAACTAGAGTTAGAAAAGCCGCCATAATCTCTTCATTAGTCATGGCCGGGGGAACCACCGGAACCTCATTCTCTTGATTGCCTATGGGGACTTGGTCACCTTGAAGACCTTGGGGAGGAACTCCCCCATCCACATTCTCCTCTTCCGCTCTCCTAGGATTAGCCCTCGTATTCATATCCTATAAACATAAGAGACGGATTAGGAAAGATACTTATAGACTAAACTCTAAGGCATGACGTCAAGATTAATGAAAAAAGTGAAACTTCTACCGTCCTATAGCCTCTCGCTCATAGATGTGTCGCGACTCACACCGATGAACAAGACTCTACTAGACGTGGCATATGAGACTTTGAATCCTAAGGGACAATTTCCAAAACCATATGCTCTGATAACAAGTTTGTAACGACCCGGGAGCACCACCAAGTCGTAACATGCGTACTCGACGTCTCGGAGGTCTAATACAAGCCTCTTAGCATTCATTCATCGCATTCGGTAATAAAAAAATCGTTAGGAATTGAAACACTTTTTAAAACAAGTTCATAATACTTATAAAATCTTTCAAATGTAACGAAGTAGAATTTCTAAGTCTCATGTACCATCTTAGGCACGAATGGAACATCTTAGGGGCACGACCCTTTACAATAAAATATAAGTCTTATACAGGTCTAAGTGGAAATACTAGAAAGGTAACAGCTATGTCCTCAAATATATGAGGACATACCAAGCTTCTTGAGAAGAGTCAATATCCCAAGCTTCCTCAAAATATCCCCTCACTTTCCACCACCTACACTTGTAACAATAGAGAAATATGGAATTAGTACAATAAGTACTAAGTATGATGACCATGCAAGAAAACATGCACAACAGACATGTATGCTTTTAAGACCTTCTTTAACCAATCTTTACAACCACAAGCGTAAACCCACCTTTCAAGTCACCATTCACAATTAAGACCATATTCACATCATTTACAACTCAATTAACACAACTGTACCATACTTAAAACAGATAGCAAAGTAAGTCCTTCATTACCATTTGAACCTCTATCTCAAGTCACCCAAAGCCACACTTAAGTGAACAATAAAGTGACCGCCCATACAACCTCTTCATATACACCTAAGTGTTCCTAAGAGTTACTATAGACAAGGGTTTTATCATTACATTATAACATACTAAGTCAAGTTTCTTTATAAAACCATTTAAGAGACATACAAGTATATAGGGGACAATCACATAGTAGCCCTAAGGCTTAGGGAACTCACTTTAGTATCTTTTAAGCCTTCTCGTGCCATGTGTAGATAGCATCCCATACTACTACCTACACGTTGTAGAACCTATCCAATAATAGAGTGCATATCCCATATTATAGAAATAAGCCTTAACCGACATAGACCATACTAGCAAGGTATGTAATCTGAAGTCTATCCTACTCCGTGGATGTTGTTCTACTTGCCAAGGGTAGAACTAAAAGCAACCCATGTTGGCACATGGTTTCAGAGATGTCCAATGATGTTCATTGTGCCTAATCTCATGCTCAACTAGGCCACCATCCTAACCACATCCACTCAGTGCTTAGCCTTGGTTTCCATATAGTATTCAATCACATATGTACAAGAGAGGGTTCCTTTTCTAGTTCAACCAACTCATAGTACCTGTTCCCAAGAAAGGCCCCATTTCTTAGTGATAGCCAATCTAGGTTCATGAGGATAGCTCATTTTACTTTCTTAGATAAAGATTCTCATGCCATTCCAGCTCCATCTATCTCTAAATCTATCATTTCACTTAAGAAGGGAACATCACCCTAAGGCCCATCCTTCAAGGTTGTACATTCACTTAGGAAATCTAGACTCATGAAAATGCACTATGCTTAAGTCTTACCAACTCAAGTCTTGTCCTAGAATTCCTTTTTTAGCATTTATAGGAAGAGCTCCATTACTAAGTCATAGCCCAACCAAACATTCATATACTCATATACATAATCAAGCTTTCATGACACAAGACAAGATACTCAAGTCTAGCATATGAGCTACAACATCATGTTATAGAGACTCATCATAGTCCATCATCACAACATATCACCATTTCAAAAGAAACATGCTTTCACATTAGCATAATAACACTTTATACAATATCACATTAATACCATTAGAACATCTTAACATTGTAGCTTCACACAACTTTACATATAGCCTCATATGTGTATAATAATACAACAATATAATAACACTCATATAATGCCCTTCATGGCCTCAATTCACAATAATATAATATTCCCACATTATACAACAACTTCACCAATGCCTTCATGGCTACAATTCACAATAATACTACACAAGAATAAGATATAACACTTCCACCAAAGGTGGATTCAATCTACCAACCACAATCAACTCAATAAAGAGAGTTCAAGCTTTCTTACCATAACCTAAAGCCATAGCCAAAATCACCAAAATCCAAGCAATCACCAATACTTCACCCATAAGGCTTACCACCCTTAATTCACCCCTTATCAAAAATTATTCATGAATAAACATTAAACAACACAAGAGATATCAATACAATTCTCTTTACCCATAATTCCATCAACTTTGAATTTATAGAAATGGACCCATTTCATAGCAATTTTTAGGGTTTTGTAGAAGACAAGGGTTCATGGAGTATTTCATTCAAAAACCACAAACAAACATCAATTAACCCATATCCCATCGTTTCAAACCATTTTCATTCAAGAACCCTTGATAGAATTCAAAAACAAGCTTTTAGTCACTTTTTGAAAACATTGTAAAATACTTTGAAATTGGTTCTAGGATGAAGATGAGTCCTAGATGAAGAGCAACCATACCTCAATTGATGAAATCTCAACGAAATTTGGTGGAAGGGAACCCTCAATTGAAACCCTAGCTCTCCACCTTCTTCTTCCTTGAACTTGAGAGAACTTTAGGTAGAAAAAGTCTTTGGGAGTTTTTAATTTGAAGAATGAATTCAAAAACACCTCTCAAATGTTTTAATACCTTTAAAATACTTAAAACACTTAAAATAATAACCCAAAGTTCCCAAACAACCCATAACTTAGTTTGACCCTTTTTAAACAAGTCAAACTTGAGTTTTATTTTTGCAGATTTCATCGGGAAACAAGTCCGCGATGCGGGGGTGTTCCCACAAGTTCCTAAAAATTAAATTTCGAGACAGTAGAGTCCGCGATGCGGAGCCACTTTTTGTTCATTTGTGGAGCAGGTCCGCAACGCGGAGCCAGTCCCTCCAAGAACAACTTCAAGCTGCCTTGGCAGTTTGCTTGGCCAAGGGTTGGGGTCCTCCTTGGGGACCCTTAGGGTGGTCCCGGGGAGTCTTACCCAAACGTTTTGACCCTAAAAACATTTATTAAGATACTAGGATCACCTCCACTGATTTTAGACTCCAAACAACACATAAAAACATGAACAACATACTAGAATACACCAACACGTAAAAGACTAGTTTCCGAATGTCTTGGTCGTCCCTTGACGTTTGACTTCCAAACTCTTTAAAACTGACTAAAAAGGCTATTCTTCATTATTTTAACAAGTTATTAATGCATAAATCCCATGTGAGGCTCTACTTTATCCTACTTCATTTTGAGGGGTGTTACAACAAATTAAAGCAAACAATCCAAATATATACAGAACAAAACATGACTGTCAACAAAAAAGGTGTGGGCCTCACCCCACCATAAATAAAAAGTGTTTGTCCTTAAATGCAAGTAATAAGTATCCAAAAAGGCAGATAAAGAAAAACAGAGTGGGAGGTAAAAAGGGGATCTTGTTTACGCAGTCGCTTTATCTGTCTGGGCCTGAATATGGGCATCGGTGCCCGGTATATCTATCTGGTCGCATGTCTCAGTCTCACGAGTAGCCTCAGACATAATAGCAATGCCAGATCCACTAGGATCTGTTGTGGGCGGCTCAACTGGCAGTGTGTGAGTTACCGACTGCACAACCATCTCCACGAGATTTGGTAAGTCTCTGAATATGATGTCCTCTTGGCTCTCACTCAGCACCTTATCGTGCACTGCTACCTGCTCTTCGTTGGTCTTTGTCTCTGCCTCTGCATGCCCTGCATCATTCTTTTGCACGTCTCCAGGAATGGTCGGGGGAATCCCATAGGTTTCAGGGATATCTGTGTCATTAGTGCTGTGAAGTTGGTGGCCTTCATATCGGCTACATCCTTTTTCAGCTTGGCTATTTCAGCTTTTAGGGATGAAACCTCAGGTGTCTCCCCCTGTCTGCTCTCACAAGTAGTGACTCTGGCAGTCAGTTCATCAACAGTGTTTCTGACAGGGATTAGTGCAGTCAAGATGGCACTGTCAATCATCGGGACGGATCTCTTTAATCGTGTCACCCTAACATCCGCCGAGTAGGCTAGCCGTCCTATTTTCAGGATCATGGACTGAGTGATCCTGGAAGGCTGGGATGATGATGAAACACCTGGGGCCTGTGAGGAAGAGGAGGGAGGATCGGGTATTCCTGATGGCTCAGAGGCCGGAGTATGCGAAGGTGTTTCTGCTGGTAATACATCAACATCGACCTCTAGAGATGTATCTGTTGGGGCTACCCTCCCCCTGTCAATCTCCTCTTGTGGGAACTCGGCCTCTATACGCTAGATGTCGGTGGAGGAAGATGGGGTAACCTCAACATCCCTCGTAATGTCACATGGTACTCCAGCTCGTCGGCATAGATCAATGATCAGTATAGGAAATGGCAGGGACGTTTGTGTCTATTTTCCCTCATAGCCATCTCCTGTGAAACCAGCAATTCCAGGTCGATCTGCCTCCTGGACATGATAGAACCAAGGCAAGCCGCCTTCGGATGACACAAAATGGACTCATTTTGGGATGACATGGTAGTGCTGCTGATGAACCCAAACTAATACCGAAAGGCGGTGTTCATATCCTTCTTTTCAATGGAGATTCCCGCGTCTATCCACCTCGGGGTGGTGTCAGAGATCATCGGAGCTAACCACCCCTTCAAATCATCGAGAGATGGGGCAATAGGCAAACCATGGTAGGGAAGTACCGAGTGCAGCAGTCTTCCCAATACAGCATTTATGTGTTCGGTGTGACACTCTACTTCCTTGCCTCTAACCATAACTGATTTCACTGGTCGGAAATCACTAGCCTTCTTTCTGCTTTTTGGGACCAACTCCCCATAGGCTAAGTAGAATTCCCAGACCCAAGAAGGTATGTAAGTACCCCGTGGCCTCGTGAATTAGTCAAACTCGTGATACCTGAGTGTGTCAAGCACCTTAGCATGCTTACCCTCCAGGCCTTCCACGGATAGCAATTTTTCTTCGAGAATGGTGCATAAACCATCACCTTTCAATCTGTTTAGCAATCTCGGTGGAAGTGGAACTACAGGAAGTGCAGGAGCCACTGGAGGTGGTGTTGGGGTTGGCACTGATGCAGTAGTAGGCAAAGTGGCAGCTGAGGGGGTGCTAGTGGCTGTGGACTGAGACCTGGCACAGAGCGCTCTCCTTCGGTCAATCAGAGGCAGTTCATCCTTTGGTTCAACAAAATTTGGCTCCAAAACTACTCATTTTTTTGCTATATGCTTTTTCCTTTTTCCTTTATCTCCCGGTGGGAGATCTTGTTTTCTTTTCTGTGAAGGACGTGATCCTCATTATAATGCCCTTGGTTGTTTTTTGAGGGGGCTCTTTTTTGGTTTGTGCGTACCATTTCTGCAAAAGATCAAGAAGAAACTCAAATGCAAGTACAGAAAAGTTATTGCAGATAAACTCGCTGATCTGATCGGTGAGTCCCCGAATCTCTTTGGCGAACCAAAATGAGCTCGCCGAAGGTATTGGCTTAACTATGAGGAGAAAACAGCTATAGGTAGGATCATTCGGCGAATAACCAACTACTTTCGGTGAGCAGGATGTGTCCGCAAAAAGTGACAGTGCAACAGGGTTCCAGGAATGCAGATAAAAGGGTGATTATAATACCTTCGCCGAGTATCTTTGGTGCCCTCAGACTTCTCGCCAAAAGTTACAGAATCAAACTCCAATCGAGGCACCAAATCATCGGCGGGGTGGGGACATTAGGTGAACTGCCGAGTCGTTCAGCGAGCTCGACTTAACTCGCCAATCAACCCAACGTGCCTATTTTCGACCCACTTTCTCGAATTCAATCCCCCAATCCCAAAAAATCAAATCAAAGCATGCACTCATGGAATTCAAACAAGACCCGCACTACCCATCACTCTCAAGATACTCAGACTTCCCCCACATTTGTCAAATTTTGTCCATATGACGATGGCCGCTCATAAGATTGGTGTTATCCATTCTTTCATCAAGCAATTTTCATCATTTAGCGCACATGTAGGCTACTTAGACTTCACCCAATCAACCTAACAACTAACATGTAACACCCCTATCGATATCAATTAATTCAAAGTGCAAACACTAAGACATTCAATCATTTAAACATTTTAGGCAAAGTTTACTAATTGAAAACAACATCATAGCAACCTATTTCTATGACCTTAACGAAAAGTCTATTGATGATCCTGAATTTCTGTATCTGCATCATGAAACGATGCAGGCCAAATGGCTCTTTCTGTGTTTTGAGATTATTACCCAAAAATCTTTCTCTTAAAAGAGATGGTACTCAAACTTTTCAAAACTCTTTTAGAAATCTTAGTTTCCTCTCATCTTAAATGTAAAAATATTTATTCTTGGGAATACTTAGTTCCCACGTATCACTTTAAAGAAAATGAGCTCAACTCTACTCTTCCTCAACTTAGTGCTAAAGTCTTTAAAATAAGTTTTTAAAAAATTTATAAAAGCACTTCTTAAAATAGGGTTCATGCGGAATTATGGACGTGAACGACTCAATTCAAGATTTTCAATAACCATACATAGAACTCAATACTTGGAACTAAACAACTCCAGAACTCAAGGAGTCAATGATGCTACTCATCTCAAGTATGCTCGACTCAGGGGGGTTGGCATGAACTGCTCAACTCAAGGACTCAATGGCACCTCTAATCTCAAGACTACTCGTCCCAACGGAGAAAAACTTTGGGTCGGAAAACTTTTTCGTAGTAACTTGAAATTTCCCAACCTAGTCCAGCTTTGGACGAAATCCGAGTCATTGAGGTCTAGGAAAATCTGGTAGAAATTGGGTGATTTAATTATGTTTTTGATTACATGAGTAGTTAGATAAGTCGTTAAGGAATCCATACGACTTTACAGAATTGAATTTGGGTGAGTAGAACTCCCAGAATCGATCTTAGCATGAATGGTATCTTTTGAGTGTCGTTGGTTAAAGGTGTATTGTGAAATGGGGGTCTTGGAATTATTAAAATAGCTCATTGTTTCGTGCAAGCCACTTTGGTGGTGATTTTGGTCGCTCTGGCGGGGCCACTGTAATAGGGTGAGGGTCATTGTGGCGGGCCCAACGCGACTTATGGTCGTAAATAAACCCCAAAACATCTTTATGCTGCACTTTTTGGATTTTAGAGCTAAGGAATGAACCCCAGGCGATTCTTGATAGTTTTCCACCATTCTTGAGGCTAAAGGTAAGATTTTAACTCCCCAAATCCGTTTTTCGATCTGTAGAACGTAATCTAATGGGTAATTATCGATGGGGAAGGGTTTTGATCCAGAAACTATGGTGGAAAAAGCCCTAGTATGGATACTTGGGATCATGGGTTTGATCTAGGATTCATAGGATTGTTAGTAATTTGAGTAATTAGTGATTGTTTATTAATTCCCATATTATATTGATTGTTTGTAGACCAAGAACAAGAGGAACAAATCCGAAAAGGGAAGGATCATGTTTCTTAGGGTTTCAAGCTTGTTTCGAGGTAGGTGATGGTTGTGATTCTATGATTGTGTGATGTATGTTTGTTCTTGCTTCATTATGATACATGTTTGTTTGTGAATGTTGCATTATTGATCACATTGATTGTGAATGAGGAAACATGAATGATGAATGCCATGAATCATGACTTGATTATATGATTATGAGAATGTACTTTGTGATTGTGATTGTGGCTTGTTGAATGGATCGGGTATTGCATTCCGACACACTAACTTGGATCGGTTGCCACGTTCCGGTTTGCTAACAGTTTGTGTTTAGGTTCCATGAGAGGACCAATGACTTGTCATAATTGTGTATATTGAGAAATGTGAAGTTGTTCATTGTTCGTAAATATTGATAATATTGTATATGTTCGATATATGCATGTGATTATATTGTTGTATTGACTTATGTATGTTGCACTTAGTGGGATAGTCGTGTGATCCTACCAGTACACTGTGGTTGTGTACTGATACTGCACTTGCTCTTTCTTCGTTGAGTACAGGGCATCTTCAAGAGGCAATTGACAGACCTTGCTTAGAAGACTAGTGATCGTTTGAATTTAAGGGTGAGTCAGTCCTTTCGGGCTGCCATGAGTTCTCTTTCGTCTATGTCCACATTTCGGACTTAGACTTTTCTAGTTAGTTCATTAGTTTGGGGTTGTGACCCTTCTTGTTTAGACTTTGGTTTATTGTTAAATATTTTGGTACAGTGACTTTCAGGTTCTAGATGTATTTTCCGCATTGTATAGTTGTTAGATCTTTTGAAAGTTTATGGGAACTTCAGTTTTTAGCTATTATTCATGTTTTCGTATCCTTAAATGCGTTAGTTTTTGTTTAGTTTCTTGGTTTGGGTTGTAGCAGTGGTTCTCCCACCGGAGGGTTAGTGTGGGTGCCAATCATGATGGTCTGGGTCATGACAAATTTTGTATCAGAGCCTAGGTTCGTTGATCTCGATATACCAAAACGAGTTTTGCAAAACGGTACGGGGACGCCTTTACTTTTCTTCGAGAGGCTATAGGACTTATATCTCGGTTTTCTCTTGTCTCCTTTCGTGCTATGACTTGATTCCAATTGGTATATGGTGATTCAAATTGGTATCTAACCTCATACACTCTTCTGTCCGCAGATGGTTAACACTAGATTCAACAGCGTCAGGCCCGTAGCTCCTGTTAATACTCCAGCTGAGGAATCTGCAGTGAGAGGTCGCGGTCGAGGCAGGGGTAGAGGACGACCTAGGGGTTTTCACGACCCAAGCGCTAGATGCGACATGGTGTACTTGACCCCGAAGGGGTCTCATACAAGCCGCATAGCATTCATTAACATAAGAGCATAGGAAAATAAGACGGAATTAAAACTTTTCTTTACAATCAAAATCCTTTTTAATAAAAACAAGCGGAAGACTATCTATACTATGTCTCAAACCATCTAATACTTTGAATACAACCTTGGGACATAGCACATACAAAGACTCTAAACATACAATGAAAGACATAAAGGGAACATAGTAGGTTTTGTCCTCGAAACTATGAGGACTCACCAAGTCTTCATCTCCAAGCTCCTTAGAAACCTATCTTTCAAGTATAGAACATCGAATCTCCACAACCCTACACTTTGGTAAAAATGAAGAAATATGGGTTAGTACATACAGTACTAAGTATGTTAGCCATGCAAAAACCATGCTTAAAACAAACATTTTCTTTGGAAATCATGTTTTATGCCAATTTGAGAAAACCTGCATGAACATGAGTATAAGAGGCATAATATACAAACACAACCAACATACAAGTCATTTCATCACATTAGAACATAATCAACCATACAACCCATTTCATCACATTAGAACATAATCACATATAACCCTTTCCATCACATTAACCTTTCACCATAAGTAACCCCAAGCTATACCTTGTGCAATGTATGAAAAGTGTCCCATACCACCATCCACACTAGGTACCACATTAAGGCCACAAAAAAGTGAACTTACCATTCATCCTTTCCATCCTTAAACAATACTCATACATAAGAGACATAAACATTTCATAAGTCATAATATCACATTAGGACCAACATCTACGAAAACCCTAAGTCATATTTGTGTAGTGTATGAGTAGCATCTCATACTACTACTCACACTATGAACTCCTTTGGAGCCACCATAGACAAGGCACATTCATATTCAATAAGTCATGACAAGGAAGTAACTCATAATACAATCCAAGTATAGCATGCATCATCTTATTTAAGCATATAAGTCAACATTCTTTATTAGCTTCATTTAAAGCATCTTAATTCATTAAACATTAAATCATCATTCTCATTAGCATCATCATAAGAGCACATTTATTTCATTTAACATTTCATCATAAGGAACACACCCTGACCACTCTCGAAGCCTACTTGTGCTATGCATGGATGTCATCCCATACCACTACCCATATCAAGTAGTGCATTCTTGAGAAGCCATAGTTCATTAACATTCTTTGTGGGAGTAAGCCTTAACCAACATAGACCATGTGAGCAATTCATGGAATCCCGGTGTCACCTTTACCGGATAAGGGATTCCAACTTGCCTAAGGTAGGACCTTTCATTTAGCTTAGGTTGAGGAACTAGCTATAAACCTATGTGGGCACATAGTTATGGGATAGGGAGATTGCTACTAGATACTCGCCTCTACTCACGTGAGGGCATCCATCTCAAGAGATTGCTACTAGAAATCCCCCCTCAACTCACGTGAGGCTTCCATCTCATTCAATATCCACTCGGTGCTTAGCTTTATTCCCCACGGAGCACTTAACATTCATTACATTAGTTCATTATGGGATAAGAGATTGTTACTAGATACCCCGCCTCAACTCACGATTGAGTATCCATCTTAAACCCAACATTCATTCATTGGATAGCTCATAGAATCAAAGTTGAGAACAACCTTTCAACTAAGAATCCCCATGTTGTGAGAAATTCCTTTCACAGCATGTCATTATCATTCATTAGTGTACAATTGAGAACAACCTTTCAATCAACACATCATCATTAACATCACCATTTAAACTTCATTCATTCATTATTCAGTGTGTATGTGAGAATAGCCTTTAAACAACAACCACACGATTACACTAGGATCACAATCACATTACTTTAATTTATACAAGAAGAGGATGCCTAAGCCTACCAATTTAAGATAAAACATTACATTGAAGAACCCTTCACGTTCTATCATCATCATTCATGAGTGTTAATGAGAATGTACTTTCAATCATTACACAATTATATTCTAAACATGATCATCATACTATCATTAAGATCACATGCATAGCCTTCACATCATAATCATATCTTAACCTTCATACCTTGCCTTTCAAGGACATGGATCACATTCACCCACACACCTTAGATCAATACAATTAGGCAAGATTAATAACATAATTTCAACATTCTATATCCCTATAACCATAAACAATTCACATACTTCATGATCAATCAAATCCCAATTACGAAGCATAACTTAGCAATTTGGGGGAAATCATGGGTTCTAGGAAGAAATCATCTTAATTCACCTTTAAATCCATAACCCATTCATAATTCAATGCAATAGAGCCTTTGAAAACCTTTTGGAATCGAACCCATGCTAAGATTGAAAACTAGGGTTTTGGGAAAACATTGGATACTTGAAATCACTTTTGAAATTGGCTCCTTGAAAGATTCTAAGTCAAGGATTAAGACTGCCATACCTTTTTGAGAAGAAGTCCACAAAACTTGAGTGAAAATGGTGAGGTCTTGACCTTGAGAAATTGAATCCTTCACCTCCAATTGAGGTTTCTAGAGAGAAAACTTTTGAGAAGAGATTTGGGTCCTAATTTGGGTTTTGATATAATGAATTTGAAAATAGAGTTTAATACTTTTAAAACCCTTAAAATACCATAATTAACCCAAAATAACCGTCCCTCAACTTAACTAATATTAAAAACAATTTACTAAACCACAATCCCCTTAGCCGAACCAAAACCAGCTTTTACAGTTGTGATCTATGGACCCCATCAACGGATCGTGAATGGGTCCATGAACTGTCCTGCATGGGCATTCTTCGAGTCTGGGGGTTGAATTTGAGGGACTTGACCCACGGAACAGGTCCATGAGTCGTGGTGGGATCTACGAGGCGTAGTCTTCCTCCGTAGGTCACCACATCTTGGAAACATTCAAGATTCCTTGGGGTTTTGGGGGTTAGGCTAAGGGTCCTTCTCAAGGACCCCTAGGGTTGTCCTTGGGGAGTCGTACCTTAACGTTTAACCCCTAAACCCCTCAACCTAAGCTCGAGACAACATTCTAGCACATGAAACCTATCAACAACTCAAACACACACATGTTAGGCTTTAGTTTCACATATTCATTTATGGGTCATTACAGGGGTAGAGGCCGAGGAAGGGTGGCGCCTGCTAGAGAAGGGGTACAGGTCTGAAATGCTCCCAAAAATGAGGCCCCTCCTGTGCATCTTGAAGAGATAGAATAGGATATTGAGGTTGAAAATATTGAAGAGGTTGGACAAGAGGAAGAGGTGCAGGCTGAGACTACCAGTGTTCCTCTCATAGACCCAGTGTTAGCTCAACAGATCATGTCTTTCTTGAAAGTGTTTGTTGGTCCTGGAGTGCTTCCTTCTGCTCAAGCTCCTACTAATCCCCCTATTGCTAGCACTGCACCCAAAGTGGGTAGGACAGGAGGTAATGATTCTTTCTTCCATCCTTTGTTGGGTTCTTTTATGACTGGTAATGAACACAAAATGTTGACTAAGTTTTTGAAGCTAAAGCCTCATGTATTTCTTGGTTATGAGAATGAAGATGCCTATGAGTTTATCTTAGATTTCTATGAGAGGCTTCATAAGTTGGGAATTGTCCATCAGCATGGGGTTGAGTTTGTGACTTTTCAAGTTCAAGGTGAGGCTAAGCAGTAGTGGAGAGCTTATATGGAATACAGATCTTCAACCTTGACCCTACTATCTTGGACCCAATTTCATGCTCTATTTTTGGAGAAATATATGCCTAGAACTTTGAGGGATCGCAAGAAGGATGAGTTCATGGCTTTGGAGCAAGATGGTATGTTTGTGGCTGCTTATGAGGCCAAGTTCCATGCTTTGTCTAGATATGCTACTCAATTGGTGACTACTGAGGAGGAGATGATCCGTTTCTTTATTAGGTGATTAAACTCTAAGTTGCAGGCATTATCTATTCATATGACCTCTGTAGGGAGAAGCTTTAATGAGGTAACAAACTTTGTGAAGAAAGTGGAGGGGGTGAGGCGAGACAGTTAGGCTAAGGCATTGGCTAAAAGGGCCAAGAACTCGGGTAACTTTCAAAGTTCTTTGTCGAGGGGGTCCGGAAGACCAACGCTTGTAGCCAAGCCAATTCGGTCCGCTATGCCTTCCTCTACAAGTAACTACTCAGGAACTCCATCTCATAATTTGATTCAGGATAGCCAGGGAGTCGCGCCTTTGATGGGCGGCAGACCATCTTTTGATCGTACTTGCTACAATTATGGAGAACCTGGGCATATGAGGAGAGATTGTCCCCACCCATGAGTGTTAAATTCCACACAGCAGCAGACTAGAGTAGTGGTACCCGCAGGAAATGGTAATAATGGTAGAGGACATCCATAAGGTGGGCGAGGAGGTAATCAGCGAGGCAGTGGAGGTAGAGGAAATGGTAACATAGGCAGGGGTAACACGCAACCAGGCAAGGAAATATCTTGTCAATATTATAGGGCTTAGTGTTATGCCTTTCTGAGCAAGAATGAAGCAGAGGCATCTGATGCGGTGATCACATGTACTATTCTTGTCTGTGACTGGATGGCTAATATGTTATTTGATCTGGGTTCTACTTATTGATATGTATCCGTGCGATTTGCCTCAGAATTTGCTATGATTTGTGATATACTTGATGCCCCCATCCATGTTTCTACCCTAATTGGAAAGTCTGTCTTAGTCACCTATGTTTATCGTGCTTGTCCTATTTTGTTTAAGGGTTTTCAGACATGGGTGATTTGGTGATTTTGGATATGAATGACTTTGATATAATCTTAGGCATGACTTGGTTGTTCCGCTATTATGTTGTGCTTAATTGTAATACTAAGTTTGTAAATCTAGAAATTCCAGAAAGGGAAAATTTAGAGTGGAAGGGGTGTATAAACCTAAGCAAGATAAGATCATATCCTTCATTCGGGCTAGTAAACTGGTAGAGCAGGGTTGTTTGGCTTATTTGCCTCATTTTAGGGATGTTGAGTTTGAGACTTCATCTATTTAGTTTATTCCTACGGTGTCAGAATTTAGAGAAGTGTTTCCTAATGACTTGCCTGGTATGCCTCTGGATAGAGATATAGACTTCTACATTGATTTAGAACCTGGTATGCGTCACATTTCTATCCCTTCATATCGCATTGCTTCGGCAGAGTTAAGAGAGCTTAAGGCTCAAATCCAAGAGATTCTTGATAAGGGATTTATTCATCCTAGTGCTTCCCCATGGGGTGCGCCAGTTTTGTTTGTTAAGAAAAAAGATGGTAGTATGAGAATGTGTATAGATTACCGGCAATTGAATAAGGTCACTATTCGAAACAAGTATCCTTTGCTTCGAATAAATGATCTTTTTGATCAATTGCAAGGTGCATCAGTTTTCTCCAAGATTGATCTAAGGTCTGGCTACCATTAGTTGAAAATTAGGCCTAAGGATGTGCCCAAGACGGCGTTTAGAACTCGCTATGGGCACTATGAGTTTTTAGTTATGTATTTTGCTTTGACTAATGCGCCTACAACTTTCATGAGTTTAATGAATGGGGTATTCAAACCATTTCTTGATTCATTTGTCATAGTCAATATTGATGATATTTTGGTCTATTCGAAAAGTGAGGAAGAGCATGCCGACCATCTTCGCATTGTTCTGGGTGTTCTTGGGAAACAAAGTTTGTATGCTAAATTTTCTAAGTGTGAATTTTGGTTGACTTCTGTGGCATTTTTGGGACATGTAGTTTCAAAAGAAGGGGTAATGGTAGATCCCCAAAAGATTGAAGCGGTTAAGAATTGGGTTCGGCCTGGATCTATGACGAAAGTTAGGAGTTCTGTGGGGCTCGGTAGCTATTATCGTTGATTTGTGAAGCCTTTGCTTCTTTTTCCACTCACTTGTCTAATTTGATAAAAAAGGAGATACCATTTGAATAGACTGAAATATGTGAGGAGAGCTTTCAAAAGCTCAGGACTCTCTTGACCACCGCACTTATTCTAGCATTACCGATTGAAGGTAAGGATTTTATTATTTATTGTGATGCTTCACATTCTGGTTTGGGTGTTGTGTGGATGCATGATAAGAATGTTATAGCTTATGCATCACGACAATTGAAGGTGCATGAGAGGAATTACCCAACACATGATTTGGAGTTGGGAGCGGTAGTGGTTGCTCTTAAGATCTGGCTGTATTACGTCTATGGTGTTAAGTGTGAGGTATTTACTGATCATTGTAGTTTGCAGTATGTGTTCAGTCAAAAGGATCTGAATTTGAGACAACAAAGGTGGATGGAGTTACTTAAAGATTATGATGTCACCATTCAATACCATCCGAGTAAGGCTAATATGGTGGCAGACGCTTTGAGTACAAAAGCGGGGAGTATGGGTAGTTTAGCTTTCTTAAGTGTAACCAAGCGACCTTTGGCTAAGGAAATTCATACCTTAGAGTCTAAGTTCATGTAGTTGGGCATCTCAGAAAGAGGTGGGGTGTTAGCTAGCATTGAAGTGAGGGCCACATTCATTGAAGAGATGAAGGCCAAGCAATTTGAGGATGAGAATTTGAATGAACTTAAGAAGAAGACTGCTATTGGTAAGGCACAAGAGACCACTTTTGATACTGAAGGTGTGCTCAATTTTAAAAGAAGAATTTGCGTTCCTTGAGTTGATGACTTGATTAAGAAATTGTTGGTAGAATCTCATGGTTCGCTATATTCCATTCATCCGGGTGTGACCAAGATGTATCGAGACTTGAAGGGAATATATTGGTGGTCGGGCATGAAGAAGGATATAGCAGAGTTTGTGGCTAAGTGTCAAAATTCTCAATAAGTGAAGTATGATTATCAAAGGCATGCAGGTTTGCTACAAAGAATGCCAATTCTGGAATGGAAGTGGGAAAGGATAGCCATGGATTTCGTGGTTGATTTTCCCAAGACTTTAGGGAAGTTTGATTCTATTTGGGTAGTGGTTGATAGATTGACTAAGTCAGCCCATTTTATTCCCGTAAGAATAGCTTATAATGCTGAACAATTGGCTAAAGTTTATGTGGAAGAGATAGTGAGGTTGCATGGGGTGCCCCTTTCCATCATCTCAGACTGTGATGCGTAGTTCACCTCCAAGTTTTGGAGGAAATTACATGATGAATTGGGCACACAACTCACATTTAGTACAGTTTTCTATCCACAGACGGATGGGCAGTCTGAGAGGACTATCCAAGTGTTAGAAGACATGTTGAGGGCATGTGTGATTGATTTTGGAGGGCATTGGGATAAGTTCTTACCTTTGTGTGAGTTCTCTTATAATAATATTTATCACTCCAGCATAGATAAGACACCATTTGAGGTACTCTATGGGAGGGGATGTAGATTATCCATAGGTGTGGAGTATTCAAGTTAAGCTTTTAGTAGCCCAGAGTAGACAGAAGAAGTATGCGGATCATAAGGTAAGACACATGGCTTTTCAAACCGGTGAGAATGTTCTTCTTATGGTATCACCCTTGAAAGGGGTGATGAGATTTGGCAAGAAAGGTAAGCTAAGTCCACGATACATTGGTCCCTTTGAGGTTCTTGAATGTGTAGGACCGGTGGAATATAGATTGGCTGTACCTCATAATTTATCGGGAGTTCATCCGGTATTTCATGGGTCTATGTTAAAGAGGTATCATGGTGACGGGAATTATATCATTAAGTGGGACTCAATTGTGCTAGACAAGGACCTCCAATATGAGGAGGAACCGGTTACAATTCTTGATCGTGATGTGCGTAAGCTGAGGACCAAGGAGATTAAGTTCGTAAAAGTTCAATGGAAGCATCGTCTAGTTGAGGAAGCTACTTGGGAAACCAAGAGGGACATGCGAGACAAGTATCCCTAATTGTTCGTCGATTCAGGTACTACTTCATTCCTTCCTTAGCCTATTTTCCTAAGTTTGTCACTCGAGGACGACTGATGGATAAATTGGTATCTATTGTAACGACCGGGTTCCGTCATTATAGAAAATCCAACGGGGAAATTTTTTGGGTCGGAAAACTTTTTTGTAGCAACTTGAAATTTCCCAACCTAGTCCAGATTTGGATGAAATTGGATTCATTGAGGTCCAGAGAAATCTGGTAGCAATTGGGTGATCTAATTATGTTTTTGAT
The DNA here is from genome assembly GCA_036250405.1 of Solanum raphanifolium. Lineage (NCBI taxonomy): Eukaryota > Viridiplantae > Streptophyta > Magnoliopsida > Solanales > Solanaceae > Solanum > Solanum raphanifolium. The sequence goes on from JAJOOE010003759.1 coordinate 49,708, forward strand.
TACACAAGTAGTTAGATAAGTCGTTAAGGAATCCGTACGATTTTACGGAATTGAATTCAGGTGAGTAGAAGTCCCAAAATTGATCTTAGCATGAACGGTATTTTCTGAGCGTCGTTGGTTAAAGGTGTGCTGTGAAATGGGGGTCTTAAAATTATTAAAATAGCTCACTGTTTCGTACAAGCCGCTTTGGTGGTGATTTTGGTCACTCTGGCGGGGCCACTGTGGTGACCCCGATGCGACTTAAGGTCGTAAATAAGCCCCAAACATCTTTATTCTGCACTTTTCGGTTTTTAGAGCTAAAGAGCGAACCTAGTCGATTCTTGACAGTTTTCCACCATTCTTGAGGCTAAAGGTAAGATTTTGAACTCCCCGAATCTGTTTTTCGATCCGTAGAATGTAATCTAATGGGTAATTATTAATGGAGGAGGGTTTTAATCTAGAAACTATGGTGGAAAAAGTCGTAGTTTGGATACGTGGGATCATGGGTTTGATCTAGGGTTTATAGAATTGTTAGTAATTTGGGTAATTAGTGATTGTTTATTGATTCTCGTATTATATTAATTGTTTGTAGACCAAGAACAAGCGGAATGAATCCGAAAAGGGAAGGATCAAGTTTCTAAGGGTTTCAAGCTTGTTTTGAGGTAGGTGATGGTTGTTATTCTATGATTGTGTGATGTATGTTTATTCTTCCTTTATTATGATACATGTTTGTATGCAAATGTTGCATTATTGATCACATTAATTGTAAATGAGGAAACATGAATGATGAATGCCATGAATCATGACTTGATTATATGATTATAAGAATGTACTTTATGATTGTGAGTGTGGCTTGTTGAATGAATCGGGTGTTGCGTTTCGACACACTAACTTGGATCGGTTGCCATATTCCGGCATAATTATGGGATCGGTTGCCATGTTTCAGCATAATTATGGGATCGGTTGCCATGTTTCGGCATAATTATGGGATCAGTTGCCACGTTCCGACATAATTTTTGGATCGGATACTACATTTCGGTATGCTAACAGTTTGGGTTTTGGGTTCCATGAGAGGACCAATGACTTGTCATAATTGTGTATCTTGAGAAATGTGAAGTTGTTCATTGTTTGTAAATGTTGATAACATTGTATATGTTCGATATATGCATGTGATTATATTGGTGTATTGACTTATGTATGTTGCACTTAGTGGGATAGCCGTGTGATCCTACTAGTACACTGTGGTTGTTTACTGATACTGCACTTGCTCTTTATTTGTTGAGTACAGGGCATCTTCAAGCGGCTATTGACAAACCTCGCTTAGATGATCAGTGATCGTTCAAATTTAAGGGTGAGCCAGTTCTTTCGGGCTGCCATGAGTTCTGTTTCGTCTATGTCCACATTTCGGAACCTTTATAGTTAGTTTATTAGTTCATTAGTTTGGGGTAGTGACCCTTCTTGTTTAGACTTTGGTTCGTTGTTCGATGTTTTGGTTTATTGACTTTGAGGTTCTAGGTGTATTTTCCACATTGTTTTGTTGTTAGATCTTTTGATAGTTTATGGGAACTTTAGTTTTTAGCTATTATTCCTATTTTCGTATCCTTAAATGCGTTAGTTTTTTGTTTAGTTGCTTGGTTTGAGTTGTAGTAGTGGTTCTCCTACCGGAGGGTTAGTGTGGGTTCCAATCACGATGGTCTGGGTCGTGACATCGACTCATAGGGTTCATGCGGAATTATGGGCATGAACTACTCAACTCAAGTACCTTCATGGTAACATGTAGTTACCCCATGATTAGGAATATAATCCCGAAATGATTAGGAACTCAATAATCAAGACTTAGAACTTGAAGATACTACTCCTTTCAAAGATACTCAACTGATGGAGTTCATGCGGAATTAATAGGCATGAATGACTCGACTCAAGGGTCTAAATAACAATATGGAACTCATGTATATGACTCTTCTCATTCTCATACTTAGTTCCTCAAAACTCAATTTAAAACTCATTGACTTTGAAAAACTTCTCAAGATTTATAACTCAAAATAGTGTTCATGCTAAATTATAGACATGAACAATTCAACTCAAGGATCTCAATAAAAATATAGAAACGCAATAATTAGGAACATAATTTTTAAAAGAACCATGAACTCAAGAACTCAAATCAACTTATCTCAAGAATACTGAAATCTAGGGGTAGAATCCTAGATTTCTCTTTTACTGATTTGAAAGAAAATGTAGGGTGTGAGGACGAACTAGTCCAACACTATGATAGACTTACATACCTGGAAGAACAAGGTTCTTGAAGAATCTTGAAGAAGAACTTGATTAGAAGACTTGAAACCCTACCTTGAAAGTAAACGATCAAGAAAACCTTTCTTGAGATTCTTGAATTAGCTTCTTGAAATTTCGATGGCCAAGAATTATGATTTTCATTAGTGATTCATAATATTATGGAGGAATTTGAGTTGAAAAACATGGAATTCTTAGAGAAAGACTTACCTTGAAGAAGAATCTTGAATGGAGTCTTCTATTTTGATTTTTCCTTAGGGTTTTTCCCTAGGGTTTGAGGGAGAAGAGAATGGTTGATTAAAAGATGAAGATCATATTGTTTTGAGCCTTTTATTAGTCAAGAAATTCGTTTAGGATTTTCTTGGAGGTAAAAAGATAAAAACAGCCCTTTTTAATATTTTCCCATCGGCTAATTCGTAACAACACCGTATCAGATTACTAAAATGGTCATAACTTTTTACTCAGAAATTGGATTGATACAAAATTGGTGGCGTTGGAAAGTAGATTCAAATACCTTTAATTGGATAGGTTATGGTCCACCTAACTCTTTATATTCTAAGAGATATGGTCGTTTGAAGTTAAACCAAGTAGAATCTTACATCATAACTTAATCGATAAGGAAACTTCAAGAACACTTCTCAAGAACTCATCAAGAAATTAAATTGCTCAATATTTATGGATAGATTCGCAAATTAAATTCATGATTGGTGTAACGACTCGAAAAAAATGATAGGTTAAGCAAGAGCCTATGACTTTGTGTTGACTTTATAATGAGGTTCTATGAGGAGTTTATATGTAATTTCATTTTAATTGTGTAACTTCGACAATTTAAAATGAATAAGAAGAAGCTTGAAATTGGAAGTAGTCACTTTTGGAAAAAATTCAGAATCTGGAAATTTGGTTAAGTGTGGGAAATCAGTGTGTTTTTGGCCAACTTTTAGCAGTCATAACTCCTAGATCAGGATGATCCAGGAGTAGTTCTAGTTATGTTTGGAAAGCCCTTGGAACGATCTACGCCACCGAGTTTGCTCAATTCCGAGTTCGTATGAGCGAGTTATGCCCTTTGAAAGTTGGACAGTTGGCAGGGAGTCCGTCCGAAAATTTAAGGGCATTTTGGTCTTTTCACAAATCTTTTCTTTTGAGGTTATATTATTGTGTTAGGCTGTTTGTGGATCATTTTTGTTCCATTTTAAAAGAGTAAGAGTTAGGGTTCTTGAGTGAAGAAGAGAAGAAGAGAG
>JAJOOE010003760.1:0-50759 GCA_036250405.1 Solanum raphanifolium
ATAGGAAAGCATGACTAACAACTAATTGACTAAGTCTTAGTTAAAACATAGGCAGTAAAATTAAATTTACTGCAGTTCAAAAGCAGATTCCTAACAGTTGAGTACACGGCATCTTCAAGCCACTATGGACAAACCTCGCTTAGAAGACCAGTGATCGTTCGAATTCAAGGGTGAGCCAATTCTTCCTGGCTGCCATGGGTTCTTTTTCATCTATGTCCAGCTTTTCGGATTTAGACTTTTCTAGTTAGTTATTAGTTCATTAGTTTGGGGTTGTATCCCTTCTTGTTTAGACTCTTGGTTCGTTATTAGATGTTTTGGTACATTGACTTTCAGGTTCTAGGTTATTTCTTCCGCATTGTTTAGTTCGTTGTTAGACCTTTGTTGGAGTTTAGGGGAACTCCTTATTTCTTTACTTAGTATTTAACTTGCTTCCGTAACTTAAATGCTTTAGTTTTTGATTTAGTTGCTTGGTTTAGATTGTAGCAGTGGTTCTCCCACCGGAGAGTTAGTGTGGGTGTCAATCACAACGATCTGGATCGTGACACAATACTAACAATTTAATGATTTTAAATAGTGAACAATATAATTGTAATAATAAAATATGATATATAAAATTTATTTGTTGTGTCTATTCACATAGAATTAGTTAGGGGGTGGGGGTGGGTTGGAGTGGGGTGGGGGAGGGGGAGAGGGGGAGGGGGAGGGGAAGGGATTAAATTTCATTAATGAGGAACAATATGATAGTTGAACTTTTGTACGATTTAATATGCTCGAACAAGATATCACAATAAAAATATTTAAAATATTTTTTTTAATATTATATACACATTACACGGATATATATACTAGTAACACATTTATAGAAAAATGATGGAGACAAGACCATAATTAAAATTTAAAAAAATACATTCTCTCGTACTCATTTTAATATTATGTCTGTCAAACACATACTTCCTCGATTTTATTGTTTGTGTTGAAAGTTGAATTTTATTTAGTTCTTTATGATGAATCTGACATTTTTATATTTGACCCGCCCTGATCCACTTATTTGTGAATACTATTAGTGTGCTTACTTATCTTTTTGAGCCCCCTCGACAAAAATCATGCCTCTACCTTGAAGTTCGTAATATTTGCAATACTTTGGTACGTAATCGTATAAGAATTTTATCCATGTTGAGATGATTTCCCCAGAATATGTCTTCTTAACTCCAACATTGATCTGTTTGAGAAATTATTTCAATAAGTCGACTTCAACCTTTAACTTGATAAAACTAGGTCTAGATTTACTTATTGTAGCCATGACAACATGTAACGATTTAGCCACTGCTTTGGCCATCGTAAACAAGGATTCTTTAACAAAAAAGTTAGGTGATAGGGAAAAAAAGGAGATCCATGCTAAGGCAGTAGTAGTTTTCGCCTCTAGGTTGAACTAGGGTTCCCACTTTAGAGGTCACATCTGATATTATATTGGTCTTTAGCCTTAAAAAAATATGTCGGTTTTGACATGACATGTACGTAATTTTTCATATTGGTAAGACGAATTAGTATGTGTCTATCACTCAAGAATCCTTCCGTACATTCATGCTTGATATCTCACACCGTAAAGGACCAATTTACGAATCTTTTCTAGGTTTAACCAGCCGTAAGAAAAAATTTCAGTTATGGCATAGTGTAAACCTTCTTTAATGATCATGATTTGAACCTCTTCTTCCTCCCATAATACAGTTGGGTTTCCATGGATGTAAGTAATAACTTTGATAGGGATAGGCATTGTGATTTTGTCTTCTACTTTATTAAAAGCCATTGCATAGTTTAATGGTGGTTTTGGTGGTGGTTCACCAGCATGGAACGTAGGCCATCTATTGCTGGCTTTGACAATGACGCCTACCAGCGAAGTTAATGTGATGAAAATTTAAGGTTTTGGTACGACTTCCTTTGGTAGGTCATCACTAATGGAATACCAGATTATTGTAGCACATAGGTTGGGCAGAGACAAGCAGAAGAAAGTTTAATTAGGACAAAGTTTATATAAGTTGTAGAAACATAAAAAAGAAAAGAAAAATACTAATGAGTCGTTTGAATGCACAATGTCCCCTTATGGAAGTTATTCCCCTCTAGTATCCGAGGTTTGAATTGGAATATATCCTCCTAGGACAGAACGATTTTATTCACCACCATATTGATACCCAAAACAATGGTGTCAGCGAGCCACTCAACGACAGTAAAGTACACGAATAAAAGTTTGTGTAGAAGAAGAAGAAGAAGTCAGAAATTTCTTAAGTGAAAAATATAAGGATTAACAGGTATTTATAGCCAAGAAGCACTAGTTCCGAATGGTTGCAACCTTTCAAAAACCACACGACCATTCATGAAAGTTTGCAACCTTTCAAATGGTCATGGTTATTCCTGAAAGTTGCAACCTTTCAGAACAGTCATCTCCAACGGTGGGAAATTCAAAAAAAATAGGAAATATGTTTTAAATCACTCTCTCGATCGGTCATTTTCCAAAGCCGAAGCCAAACGAGTGACGACGACGGCACGAGGGACCCCCCTCTTTCCAACCCTTTTAACAACTAATAGAAGTGTTTCTCTATTTAAACACTTTAATTTTTATTTCCACCACCAATGAGGGAGAAATTCCTTTTTACTAAAGCATAAGAGAACTTTTAAAATTCATTTTTTCATCTTCGCTCCATTTCCCATTAACTCTTGCTATATACCCATCAATCTCCCACATGAATGGGGAATGGTTATAACATACAGGAATACACGGACGAGTGTATACTTTACAAGCAAGGATCAATTACATCTGGATTAGTAGGTTTTTCGTTGAACTTTCCGTAGTGAACATCTGTCGGATATACTCGGTCAATCGATAGATGTGATATCTTGAAACGCCGAGCTTTAGTGTATACCTAGAGAACCATATGTCACACAATTAACCCTATACCGTTTATGGTTCTTACGGTTGTGTCCGTTTCAGCCATGAACACCTCCTGGTTTCATGAGTGTATAAAATATAGGGTTTTTACAATAATTCTCTTTGAAGCGGCTTACACTTCACACTCACATAGGTGATTTCTAACCTTTGTCATCGGGTAGATACACTATTTGGTCAAGTCTACCAAACATAGCAAATCATTAAAAAAACTTTAAGCTTTATTAACTTATTAACAAGACTTAATGTTTTAACCTCGTTCCTAAACATTGTCTCATTGTGATAATGGATTGAGTTGATTGACAATGTCGAACCGTTAGTCAAAACTTTGTTTTTCTCCTTGAACCTAGCTCTTGGGATCTCCAGTTTGCTAGGTAGACTTACCGCCATGTTGACTTGTCCTAAGCCGTAAACCCATTCTCTTAGATGATCTTTCAACTACCTCTCTCACTAGGCCTTTTGTTAGTGGATCTCACACATTATCTCTTGACTTCACATAGTAAATTGTGATGATTTCACTAGAGAGTAGTTGTCTTACGATATTTTGTCTCCGTTGTATATGACGAGATTTCCCATTGTACATGACGTTCTCTGCCCTACATATTGCTGCTTGACTATCACAATGTATGCATATAAGTCGCATAGGTTTGGGCCAGAATGGAATGTCCTCTAAGAAATTCCGGAGCCATTCAATTTCTTCACCATCCTTATCTAAGACAATAAATTCATATTCCATTGTGGAGCGAGCGATACATGTGTGTTTGGATGATTTCCAAGAGACTGCTCCTCTACCAAGTGTAAACATATAACCATTTGTGGATTTTACTTCATTTGACCTGGTGATCCAATTTGCATCACTATATCCTTCAATCACGACATGATATTTATTATAATGCAAACCATAATGTTGTGTATGTTTCAGATACCTCAACACAGGTTTCATTGTCATTAAGTGAGTTTGATTAGGATTACTAGTGAACCGACTTAGCTTGCTAATAACATATGTTATATCTGGTTGCGTAAAATTCATAATATACATCAAACTTCCCAACACTCTTGCATATTCCAATTGAGGGTCACTTTCACTTTCATTCTTTTGAAATGTAAAACTTATATCAATTGGAGTTTTGACATCGTTGAAATTCAAGTACTTGAACTTTTCCAATACTCTTTCAATATAATGAGATTGAGATAAGGCTAGTCCTAGAGGAGTTTTGAGAATCATGTTCCCTAAGATGAAATCAACAACTCCTAAGTCTTTCATATCGAATTTGTTGGACAACATGCGTTTAGTAGCATTTATATCGTCAATATTTTTACTCATTATTAACATGTCATCAACATACAGACAAACAATGACTTCATGATTTAGAATATTTTTAATGTAAACATATTTATCACATTCGTTAATCATGAATCCATTTGCCAACATTGTTTGGACAAATTTAGCATGCCATTGTTTAGGTGCTTGTTTGAGCCCATAAAGTGACTAAACAAGTTTGCACATTTTCTCTTCTTTACCAGGAAATACAAACCCCTCAGGTTGTTCCATGTGAATTTCTTTGTCCAACTCTCCATTTAAGAAGGCTATCTTAACATCCATCTGGTGGATTTTAAGATCATGCACTGCCTCTAGGGCTATTAACATCCTAATAAATGTTATCCTTGTTATTGGAGTATATGTATCAAAGTAATGCAAACCTTCTTTTTGTTTGTACCCTTTGACTACAAGTCTAGCCTTATGTTTGTCAATAGTCCCATCGGCTTTCATATTCCTTTTGGAGATCCACTTTAATCCTAAAGGTTTATTTTCTGGAGGAAGAACAGCCAATTCCCAAGTATGGTTACTCAAAATTGATTCTATGTCACTATTGACTGCTTCTTTCCAATAAGTTGACTCAAACGAAGACATCGCTACTTTAAATGTTTAAGGCTCATTTTCAAGCAAGAATGCCACAAAATCTGGTCCGAAAGAAGTGGATATTCGTGGACGATTACTACGACTGGGATCCTCTTTAGGTACTGTATTTTCCGTTGATTTTTCCCATAGTCGTTTAAGTCTTTCACTTGTCGAATCACATTCAGTTTTATACGGATAAATGTGTTCACAGAACTAAACATTATCTAACTCAATTACCGTATTAACATGAACTCAACTTTGTGAACCAAAAACAAACAGGCCTTACTGTTCACAACATATCCAATAAATACACAATCCACTATTTTAGGTCTTATTTTTACCCTCTTGGGTAAAGGAACCTCTACCTTGGCTAAACACCTCCACACTTTGAAGTATTTTAAGTTGGGTTTCCTTCCTTTCCATAACTTATAAGGAATCGTTTGTGTTTTGCTATGGGGTACCCTATTGAGTATCTTGTTAGCCAGAAAGATAGCTTCCCCACACAAGTTTTGCGGTGAACCATAACTGATTAAAAATATCATTTCCTTTAATGTTCTGTTCTTCCGTTCCGCCAATCTGTTTGATTGTTGTGTATAGGGTGTAGTAGTTTGATGAATAATACTATATTCCCAACATATCTCTGCAAAAGTAGATTTGTATTCTCCACCCCTATCACTCCGAATCATTTTTATCTTTCGATTTAATTAATTCTTCACATCATTTTTTTGTATTTATTATATGCATCAACAGCTTCATCCTTACTATTAAGAAAATATGCGTAACAAAATCGAGTGCAATCGTCAATAAAAGTTATAAAATACTTTTTCCCATCGCGAGATGGTATTGACTTCATATCACATATATCTTTATGAATTAAGTCTAAAGGATTTGAGATCTTGTCAACAGACTTATAAGGATGTTTAACAAACTTACATTCAACACAAATTTCACATTTCGATTTATCACACTTGAAGTTAGGAAATACTTATAAAGTAATCAATTTTCGCAAGGCTTGTAATATACATGTTCCAAACGGGCATGCCATAAATCATTTGACCCCAATAAGTAAACAGAAGCAGATTTCTTATTAATACTGTCAACAACCATTACATTCAGTTTGAAAAGGTCCTCGGTGAGGTAGCCCTTTCCTAAGAACATCTCATTCTTACTTATTACAACTTTGTCACTAACTACGACATACTTAAACCTGTTCTTAACGAGCAGTGCAACAGAAACTAGATTCTTCCTAATAGTAGGAACGTGTAGAACATTGTTCAAAGTCAACACTTTGTCGAATGTCATTTTCAACATTACTTTCCCATTTCTTGCAATCCTTGTTGTTGTTGTGTTCCCCTTGAAAACATCTTCATCGAACTCAGCAGGAGTATACGTCAAAAAGGCTTCTTTTGCAGTGAAAATATGTCGAGTGGCACCTGAGTCGAGAAACCACTCCTTGGGATTTCCAACTAACTTGCACTACGAGATCATTGCACAGAGGTCATCTGCGTCTTCCATCTCCTCCACAATGTTTGCTTGACTTTTGCCTTTTGCCTTTGTCCTTGTCCTTTCTTGGTGCACGACAGTCAAAAGACTTGTGATCAGCCTTACCACAATTGTAACAGGTTCCTTGAATTTCTTTTTGGCCTATTATGACTTCTGTCCGTTGGACTTTTTTCTCTTCTTGCCTTTGGTGGGAGCTTCTTCAGTAATATTAAATCCCATTATTGTCGAACTCCCATGAGACTTCTTTTGGACGGTCTTGTTATCTTCCTCGATCTTGTGCCAAATCACAAGACCTTCAAGCTCCATTTCCTTGCGTTTGTGCTTTAAATAATTCTTGAAGTCGTTCCAGGAAGGAGGTAATTTCTCAATCATTGCAGCCACTTGAAAAGCTTCATTAACTACCATGTCCTCAGTGATCAGATCATGGAAAATAAGTTGAAGCTCCTGCACTAGTGATCCAACAGTTTTACTATCTTTCATTTTATAGTCTAAAAACTTTGCGACCATAAACTTCTTCAAGCATGCATCTTCTGTCTTATATTTCTTCTTAAGTGCATTACACAATTCTTTTGAAGTTCTCAATGCACTGAAAACATTACATAAGTCATCCTCTAAAGCACTTAAAATGCAGCCCTTACATAGGAAGTCTGTATGTTTCCATGCTTCAATAATCATGAATTTTTCTCTGTTTGGCATATCAACAACATGCACTGGAGTTTCTTCATTGGTAAACTTCTGCAGACCAAGAGTGGAAAGCTAGAAAAATATTTATTGCTGCCATCTTTTGAAATTCACATCAGAGAATTTTTTCGGTTTCTCTGTTGGTGGTATAACAGTTTGGGTTGGTGCATCAACAACCCCCGAAGTCGTAGCATTTTCAATTGCCATTTTTTATAAACAAAAATTTATACAACTGATACAGTAAGCAATAACTTAAATTGCAAACTTAAAAGGAGTATAAAACCACGAAGGTCTTTGTCTCCACCAGAAACGCAGATTAACAATTAAAATATAATTTCCTAAAGATTGTTATGCAATATATATTCTAAAAAATACTACTGATAAAAAAAACTTTGCAAAAACAGTAAAATTCCAAAGTTTAAATCACGTAGTGAAGAACATAAATTAATTATCAAAAACTAATTACTGTAAAATGTACCAGAATCTGTAACAGACGTATGAAATAGAATGTAAAGAAAATTGAGCCTACATAATGCATAGTGTCCCCTTAAAGAAATTCTTCCCCTCTAGTATATGAGGTTTGAATTGGAATATATCCTCCTAGGATAGAATAATTTTATTCATCACGATGTTGATACCCAAAACAATGGTGTCAGCAAGCCACTCACGGCAGTAAAGTACAAGCATAAAAATTTGTGCAGAAGAAGAAGAAGTCAGAAATTTTGTAAGTGAATAAATTTGAGGATTCAGAGGTATTAGAAGTAAGCATTTCAAGCACAAGCAATCACATGGCTCTCTACCCTGACTCTCTTCTCGAGTGCAATTTTTTTCTCTCAAACTCAACAAGCTAACTTGTGCGGATCCAAACATGACAAAGACCGACCAACGAACACACAACATACACTGTTTTACTATAACCAAATTACCAACTTTCCAACAATGTAACTAGTGCCCTTACTTCAAATGAAATCCCTTTTTCACATAATAAATTTGATTTTGAGTACAAGAATTTATTCAACACTCACACTCAGAAGTAACTTCAAGTACAGTTAGTGCTCAATACCATAGGCTTGCCCTTATTTTCACTGCTTAGACTCTCCAAACTAGGTTCTAGGATCACTATAGGACTTTCTTGTCTTGTAACGTAGGCTCACGGTCAGGTGTGATACATTTGGGTATGTTTTAGTGACTTTCTGCCCTCCTTGTCATTACATTAGGCTTTCTACCTCTTTTTTCCCTATTTTTGACATCCTACCATTTTACCTTCTTTCCCTTGCTTCTCTTCAACCATGGATGTGACTTTAGACTTTGTAGCTCTTTATTTTTCACTTTCATCTTTTTCTTGCATTTTATTCTTTTCTTTAGCTTTCAACAAGTCACATCCTTTCCTCTCTTTTCTTTTTCTCTTTTTCAACATCAAACTCTTTTCATACCAATTTTTCTTTCGGTTTCCTCTTTCATAGCGACCCGCAACTTCTGGATTTTCCATTGGTTGAGGTGCACAATACCTGATGTCGGATCAGGGCCAAGATTGAGGTTACTTTTTACATTAGCCACCCTCAACTTAGGCTTTTGGCCTAAGTCGAGGTGCACATGTCGAAGGAGGGACCGGGGCCAACATAGTAGATTATGGGAAGGTGAGTTAGGGGGTTAGAAAGAAATGGTCTAATTTAGGCTCAAAGCATTTGGATCAAAGGGAACATTTTATTTCATTTGGTTGGATTCTTCTTTTAGGCAATTTGCGGACTTATCAGAACAAGGGCCTATGATCACTTCCTATCTTCTAGAGTAGATTGTCTTAGCAGGACTAACCGGGCAAGTTCTAGATTGGCACAAAAAATGTTTGAACAATCAACTATTCTCACACACTCTTGGCACATAGTTTCATTATCAGATAACCCAGTTCAAGTTTTAGCTTAAGTCATGCTATCAAGTTGGTTCATTATCATGTCCTACTCTGCACGAACACATTCAACTCATTCTAGCCTACAGATTTTTAGCACATATCATTTTTTGATGGGTATCATTCTTTTCAAAAAGTTGTTGCCATCATGCTTCATTCTTTCTCATGCTTCTACACATACAATACTAACACATACCGGTTCAACAGAAATTAAGCAGTCTCTTGGGGGAAAAGAACACAGGCAAGAAAACCCCAAGAGAGGATTATGAGTTGGGTTACTCAGACTTCACCCTATCACTCACAATCCATTTACCCCACCCTCAATAAAAAATAGGCGCAATTGTCCCCAATGCACACAAAAACAGTAAAAAGTAATGGATTGGGTGAAGCAAACCTGTGGCGCCCGATGAACTATCAACAAGCGGGTGGGTCCGGTTTCCCTGAGCCCGCTAGATCAACACTTGGGTAACCTCAGTAGTACCCGTATCTCTCATCTCAACACCATCAGAAGTGCTAACATCAATTCTCGTTGAACCATCAGTAGTGCTAACACTGCTAGAGGCACCCACACATGGATAAATTTAGGATACATACCTGGGATCTACAGACACCATTCACGGTCCATGGATTGATCCACAAACCGTCGATGGGGTCCGTAGACCTCTGCACAATCCTTTTTCTGCAGATTTTACTTTTCATCCCTTCACATGTAGCAACCGTTGGGCCTTTCTTTTTACAATTTCTGGACACTTTTTAGACACGGACTCTATGCTATATCTAGCCAACACTAATATAGAAAATAAAACACCTACCTAAAGGATTACAAAAATTCAAATAAACGAAGAAATATCTTAAATCGAAAATAAAAACCTATAGTTGGCTAGATTTAACGTCGCGGCACAACGCATGCCCATTGATTACTCAGACTTCATCAAGATGCCATGCCTTTATCACTGCATTTACACTCTCAGAATTTCCCATGTAGCATTTTATCCTCCGTTCGTCGGCTTTGAACCTTGTCCCGCTCTTTTTGTCGAGCTCAGCCATTCCATGTAGGGACAGTTGGGTCAGTTTGAATGGTCCACTCCACTAGGACTTAGATCATCCCGGAAAACAGCCAACCTTGATTTATAAAACAACACCAGATCACCAGGAGTTAGTTTGTGCTTTTCTGTCTTTTGAGCATGATGCTTCTTCTCCGTGTACAAGGCTGCACCTAACTTCTCCTTACTAAACACTTTGGCACCTCTTCCGAAAGTGTGACTCACCATCGATACCGATTTAAGATCACTTTCCTGCTTCATAGACTTACAGACGTTAAAAGTTACCTCCTCCTTATTTAGTCGAAACTTCATCTACCCTTTCTCCATATCGACTAAGGCACGCCCAGTAGTAAGGAATGGTCTCCCTAAGATGATGGGGACCTCAAAGTCAACCTCACAATCAAGTATAACAAAGTCTGCCAAAAAAATGAACGGCCCCACTTTCAGAAGGACATCGTGAATCACTCCAATGGGCTTTTTCACAGTTCTATCATCCATAAGTAAATGCATCACAATTGGTTTTGGAGCTCCTAAACTCAACTTCTTATAAATCGACAATGGCATCAAGTTAATGATGGCACCCAAATCACACAAAGCTTTCACAAAGTGCATCTTACCGATGGTGCATGGAATAGTGAAAGCTCCATGATCCTCTCTCGTTTGTACCAGTGACCTCGTAGAAATGGCACTACAATGGTGCAACCTCTCATCATTCTCAAAATTGACAGCCCTCTTTTTGGTCACCAAGTCCTTCATGAACTTTGCATACCTAGGCATTTGCTCCAAAGCTTCTATCAAAGGGACATTGATGGAAAATTGTTTCAACATAGTTATGAACCTGCGGTACTTTCCTTCTTCAGCCTTCTGCACTAACCTCTATGGGAAATGAGGTGGAGGTCTAGGCATGGGAAAAACCTTTTGGGCTATCTCTGTTTCCTTCTCTATGGCATTTTTAGTCTCTTCGGTAACCTCAATCTCATCACCATCTATTTCTATCACTTTTTCTACATCGGATGACATGGGGGGGTCAATAGTCTACTTTCCTCCGCGAGTCGTGATTGCCATACAATGCCCATCATTCTTCGGATTCTGGATGGTATTACTGGGAAGCGTGTCTGGTTAGCGTGTATTCACAGTAGCGGACAACTGACTAAATTGTTGCTCAAGTTTCTTTATCTACACTGCATGAGCATCAACTTTCTTGCCAATTTCAGACAACTCAGTGCACATCTCGTTCACATTTTGATTAGTAGTGTCAAACTTCTTCAACATCTTTTGCATCACCTCCTCAACGCTCGATATACTACCCCTAGCTTCCCTATTACCAGGTTCCCGATTTTAAGGAGGAACATAAAGACCAACTCGATCATTTCTGTTGCCATAGTCATTCCGGTTGTAGTGGTTGTCGCGATTGTAATTGCCATCCCATACATATTGACTCTCTCTGTTGTAGTTGCCATAGTTTTGACCTTGATTTCCTTGACCTTGGCGCCAATTATCCATATTGGGACCTTGGGCATTTGGTCAGAAAACCCCCATCTGATCATTCACCGCATAAGTATCCTCTTCATAGAAATACTCCTCAACCGGTGGTGGATTTCTAGTCAAATAATTCACAGCATTTACTTTCTCCGCACCTCCGCTCACATGCTTCAACACCAATCCTAGTTTGGTCCTCATCTGAGCCATCCCCTCACAAATCTCATCTGCAGATTGGTTGTTTGTAGCTTGAACGACAAACATGTTCCTCCCATTATCCGACTTTCTAGTGCTCCAAGCTTTGTTGTTTCGAGAGATTTTCTCCATTTTCTCTGCAATCTTCTCAAAAGTGCAATAACCATATGAACCTCCAGCAATAGTATCAAGCACTGTCTTAATGTTGTCATCCTGACCTTGGTAGAAATATTCCTTCAGCAACTCATCATCAATCCGGTGATTCAGAACACCTCGTATGAAAGCAGTGAACATGTCCTAAGAACTACTCACGGACTCTCCAGATAGTGCTACAAAATTGTTGAGTTTATCTTTGTGGTTCAGCTTCTTGGACACTGGAAAGAATCTTGCTAGGAACGCATCTCTCAATTGGTTCCATGTGTAGATTGAATTATAAGGAAGCTCATAAACCACATAGCAGCATCGTCGGTCAATGATAGAGGGAATACTAGCAATCCAATGACATCCATGTCCAGGTCCGGTCGACCCACACAACTTTTGCAAACACTCCTAGCTTGGCTATGTGAGCATATGGATCTTCAGATGCCATACCCGAAAACAAGCCCCTCGTTGTAAGCATCTGCATCAAACTGCTAGTCACCACAAATGTATGCCCTGGCGGTAGAGGAGGTAGGACAAGAGGTCCGTCAGAATCAGCAGTATTAAAGTTGACCTTATAGTTATCATGCAATCTTGGCCCTGGTTGATCCTGTACCCTCACTGCAACTCTCAATAGATTCTCAGCTTGAATCTGATTATTCTCATCACCAACCCTCAGAGGCTGCAACCCAACACCATCACCTACTTCTCCTACGATAGGATTAGCTAGCACTCCTTGATTATTCATTCTCTGCAATGTTTTGTTCAGTTCTGGATCGTAGGGAGTAAGTGGTTCTCCTTGACTCCGTGTACTTGGCATACACTACAGTAGGAACCTGAGAGAGACAAAAACACAATAAAAAAGTAAAATTAAGAAATATTTGACTAAAGTTTAATAACGTGGTTAAACTTAATCTAAAAGCCAAATTCCCCTAAAGCAGAGCCAAAATTTGATACGCTCAAATTACACCTCCCTAAAGAAACATAAGCGATCGTTATCAAGTAAAGAACCCAACTTGTAGGTTGGCGTCGATCTCACGAGGAATATGGCTTAAACTTAACTTTAACCCACGATTATACTCATTTAGTCAATGTATTTCCAAAAAACAAGTAATTAAGGAGGGGGGGGGGATTTGTGAAACAAATAAAGGAAATGATGTAAGTAATCAATGAGCAAGATTCAAACTTTAGTTGTTATCAAGATGAGAAAGTAAATAGGGTGTATGTGTTCCCCATAAGCTCATAACATCGTAATCCAAGAATAGCAATCTTTTCCTAGTGTATTACATGCAAAGTGATAAGTTAGGTATCTCTAAATCCTTGGTTCGACATCTAGAGAATTTCACCCCGAACCTTGGTCCGGCTACGTGTGTATAATTTACTAACCCTTACCTTTACCTCATATTAAACATCGCATCGATGTATGGCTTAGTTTTCACCCTCGCACCAATCGACATTAGACTATTAGATAGTTTCACACTAAATCTATGTTGATAATTCTTTTCTTATTAACTACCTCCTTGGTCTGGCAAGTAGCAACAAGACAAGTTATAACGCGTGCACTCGTTAAAAGGACTTCTAAACGAAATAATTATCAATGCATGCAACAACACTATTTAAGAATTGCTTTGTTACTATTCATACTTTGTTAATCGCTCAAGGTTCCCACAACCCTAGTTGTGGATTTAGATACGCATATTAGTAAGAACACAATTCATATTTTTAGAAGAAGAAATCATGAACTTACGTAATGAGAATAATAAACCCATAATTTCAACTTGAATTTCCAAACCAAAATCTTCAAAACAAACTTAGGAAATTAAGAATTGCTAAAGTTGAAAGTTAATCTCCAAAGCCAAAAACTAGAACTAAAATAATAAAGTTTAACCTCCAAAAACGAGGTTTACATGCCCTATATATAGAAAAATAAGTCCTAACTAAAAAGGAAACGAAATAAGGAAATATTGTTTCAGGATGCGGTTTCAATCAACGATACTGACCTACAGACCGTGGATTGATCTACGGTCCATAGGTCCCTTCCATGACTCAAGATTTGGGCAAATTTCTAACTTCAAAATCTTCAAATATCTGAACCAAACAATGGAGCACCGGTACGGACCGTGGATTTATCTACGGTCCGTGGATCCTCCTCCGTAGCTCCATACTTAGAATATTTAAAATCAGGTACTGGAACCCCTCTCTGAATCATTTTACGGATCAGCAGTACAGTCCGATGATCAATCTACGTCTTTTGATTGAAACCGTGGTTCCACACTTGGTCAAGAATTCATTGATTTTCCTTTAAGTCTTTCCTTCCCATCTAAGACACCCATCTACGGAGCGTGAATGGACCTACGGTTCGTGGATCACCTCCGTAGATGCCCTTTTCTGTACATCCTTCCGTTACGTCTCTCAGATTCCACGTCTGAACATATTTCATGCAAACATGAGAAAAATACATAAAAATCAATACAAAATGGCCCTAGACAAACATAACTCTTGAGTGAAATGTATTAAAAATACCAAAAACTCACGGTATATAAAGCAGCAATACTCAAATCCCTCTTCTCAATAGGGGCGCCCGCCTCGATCCACCTCGGGGTGGTATCAGAAATTAAAGGTGCCAGCCAGCCCTTCAGATCATCCAAGGAATGAGCAACAGGCAATCCATCATACGGGTGTGTAGCGTGCAGATCTCTACCTAGTACAACATTAATGTACTCACTGTTGAATCCGACCTCCTTGCCCCGGACCATGACCGCCTTAACCGGTCTGAACTCACTGACCTTCATCTTGCTCTTGGGAACCAAATCACAATAAGCTGTGTAAAACTCACGAACCCAAGAGGGAATATAGGGGCCTAGTCAACTACTCGAACCTGTGGAATTGGAGGGTCTCCCTCACATCTGAATACTTTCCCTCCAAGCCTTCTGTAGAAAGAAGTTTTTCCTCGAGGATGGTTCGTAAACCATCACCTTTCAATCTGTTCAGAAGCCTGGGAGGAGGAAAGATAGGACGCGCAGGGGTCACAGGAGGTGCCTGAGCTAGCATTGATTCTATTGCATGAGGGGTGGTAGCTGAGGGAACTCTGGTGGACGTAGGTTGAGATCAAGCCCAAATCTCATCTCTTCAGGAAATTAAAGGTTGCTTGTCTTCAGGCTCAGACAAAGTATCCCGGCTGTCAACAACCACTCTCTCAGCTGAGTGCTTCATTCTTTTGCCTTTTGCCTTTTGCCTTTTGCCTTTTGCCTTTTGCCTTTTGCCTTTTGCCTTCTCTTATTTGGAGGATTTGCTCCCCCTTCATTTATGGTAATGCCCCGTGCCTTTTTCTGGGGTGGCCTATCTAGATTTGTTTGCACCATATCTGTAAAATATCAAACAGAAGTTAGAAATAATTTGATTAAGAGTACAAAAATGCAGTTACAGACAGACTCGTCGATCCAGTCGGTGAGTCACCGAATCTCTTTGGCAGGCTAGATCGGGCTCGCCGAAGGGATTGACTAAAAAATTATAGTAAGTTGGCAATGGGAAGCCCCTTTTGGCGAATCACCCACTAGTTTCGGCGAGCAAGGGTTTGTCCTCCAAAAGTTACAGTGCAACAAAGGTTCAGGGGTGCAGACAAAGGGCGAACAAGAAGCCTTTCGGTGAGTCACCGAGTGGTTTTGACGACATCAGGCTTCTCGCTGAATGTTACAGAATCACTCAACAAATAAAGCATGAAATTAGAGGCGAGGTGGGGACATTAGGCGAACCGCCGAGTGGTTCGGCGAGCTCGACCTAGCCTGCCAAACGGCCCAACGTGCCTATTTTCAAACCCACTTCTCAAATTCAACCCCGCAACCCCCGAAAACAAAATCAAGGCATGCACTAGTACAATTAAGCTTAGACCCATAACACCCATTGCCCCAGAATACTCAGACTTCTCCCGATTTTGCCAAATTTGGCCATTCGATGACTTTTGCCCTTAAAAATGGTGTCACCCACTCCACCATTTTGCAATTTACACCATTTAGCACAAATACGGGCTACTTAGGCATCACCCAACAAATCTAACCAACCTGAAAGCACACCCCCACAAAATTTAACTCATTTTAAGGCACAAATTTACGGGCATTCGACGATCAAAACAACACGGGCAAAATTATCAAATTAAAATAGGCATTTAAACATTCTAATCCTATCATAAATGCCTAGCACACGACAATATGATATGATCATTGCAAATGAGTACCAAATTTTCAAAAGTAAACTCGGGGTTTGGAAAACCAACTTTTGTGCCGATTAAAGTACTTTGAAATGCTAGGCGGCAATGACATCTAACTCCGAACACAAATCAAAAACCAAAATACTTATGGAATAAAAAATATTTAAATTACTAACTTGGTGCGAGTTTGTGAAGTTTAGAAGCGAGGAAAACTGAAGAGTTTGAAACTCTAAAACTTTTGGCCATAAATAACCGTCCAGTTCGCATCCATTCGACGACATTAGTATTGCTCGCCGATCTACTCGGTGACGCGCCGAGTGGTCACTTACCTAATCGAGTTTTACAGGACCTTCAGTCAAAGTGAGGGTCCAAACGGCGGTTTACATCGGGATTGCTGACATAGTCGGCGATTCGCCAATAATTTCATGTGATCGCCGATTGTTACAGACTTTGATGTGAGAGTTTCTTGAGTCTAACGGCGCCGACCTCCTTGGTGATTTACCATTGGACCTATGTTCGCCAACCTGCAGTTTTCAAATACTATCCACACTTCAACCTGCAAAATCAAAACACCATTATTTCTAAAACAAAATGAAAGCATTTAAGGGTTTTGGGTTGCCTCCCAAAAAGCGCCTTAGTTAACGTCGTGGCACGACGCAAGTCACCATTCAAACCTCATTATCGGGGTTAGCCCTAGTATCACTAGGCAACCGCTCTTGGTGCTGTGAGTACATACATGACAACATTTGGCCTATTTGAGCGTCTTGTAGCTGAATGATCATGAAATGGGAGGTCCTTATCTAATTCAGCATTTCGACATTCTCTTTTATCTCATTCAACACTCTATCTTGTTCCTCGATTTTGTGTAAGATGAGTGAAAGAACCTCTCCATTTTGTCCACCCTCATGTTGATTCATCTTTTAACACTTGCGAGGGGGAAGGTACTTGCTCTTCTTGTTGGAACTTGCTTCCAACTGCATTACTCTTTTGGACAGATCGTCCTGCTGAATCAACAAGCCGATCCATTTTTGGCCTTTCTTTATTTCCTTGTTGGCTTGAACCAAGCCATCAAGACGCTTGACTACTACTCCATAGGGCCGTTGTGTCAAACACCCTCCAAACAGTTGATCAACCGCACTTCTATGTTCGGGACTAAGATCTCTATAAAAGCATTCCAGCAGTAATTTGTCTGGCAGTCCATGATTCGGGCATTGCTGTAGTAATTCCTTAAACCTTGGCCACATATCATGGATAGCCTCGTCTTCCAATTGCTGGAACGTTAGAAGCTTATCCCTAAGATTCAACAACCTCAACAGGAGGTGATCCATTTGGGTAGCACTTTCACCCTTTACACTCATTTTTCCTGTTTCAACATAAACAAGCAAAACAAAACTAAAAATTAAGTTAGTAAACTACGATTAACAAAAGCGAAATTGGACTCAACTCGAAATTCTCAAGTAATACCACTCCTCGGTAGCGGCACCATTTTGATGTTTGCGTAATCAAGACACAACTTCCAATTCAAGTGTCTACGATCGTACAATAGTAATATAACCCAACCGAATGGGTTGGGGTCGAGTCCCAAGGGAGCGGTTTCTGACAATTAAGAGTCAAGCGCGAATATGCTAGAGTTAACCATAGCTAAAAACATTATCGAGTAAAAACATCATAAATTAAGGGGTTGACATGAATGTCAATTATATGGGGGGTTTGTAGTCGATTAATAACTAAAACAACGAAAATACAAAGATGCGAATATAAGGAGACTAGATTCTTGGAATGTGATAGAAATATGGGATAAATTACACAATCGGGTAAATGCAATTGATAGTCAATTTATGAACATTTTTAACTAGGCTAGAATTTTGTGGGGGTAAATTCTCTCTCGAGCAACTTACCCCGAATCAACTCGGTTTCTCTCGAACGCCAATTTGTTGATTTTAAGCACAGGCTCCGCCTTAGTCAATTCACTCTCTCAAGGTAAATGTGTGGAAAAAGTCCTAGGATTTACTCTCTCGAGCTGAACCCACGACGACCCAATAACCACCGGCTATCGATTTAGTAGTCTTAGTTTTAAAACCTCTCTCTCGAGCAAGCCAAAAACACTAAGATGAAATCGTATTTGCAACTACAATCCCATTAAGTTCAAACACAACTACTCAACGAAATCACCTTTAAACAGTAAATAGACTAACAATAAGCATTACCCAATAGGAAATTTAACCCATATTCACAAAATCACACCCCAAGATTTGGGGTTTTAGCTAGACATAGAGAAAAGGAAGAAAATGATACCAAATCGAAGTAACATCAACTGGGTATGATTTATTATCACTTTAAATGAGTCTAGGAGGAAGAATCTTCAACACCCACTTCCAATATCTTGGAATTGGAAGTCTTCAAATCTTCAAAGGCTAAGAACAAGGTCTCTCTACTTGAAACTTAGAAAAATAAAAATGTTGTATCTGAAATTGCATCCTAAAATAAAAATTCAAATTAGTATTTATAGTTGTCTAAAAATGTGCAGCAAAGGATCACTCGGCGCAGTTAGTCGGGATCGCCAATGCACTCGGCGATCCGCCCTTTGGTCTGTTTCATCGTCTTTCAGCTTTTGCCTTTAGCATCTTCGCATTCTGGATCATTGGGGCGATATAGTACTGCTTTGCAGAACTGTTCGGCGACGCACTGACTGCTCCTTTTCATCGCCGACTTGATCTTTTCTTTTAGGGCTCAGCACAGTGGAACTTTGGGCGAGGCGATCCTCATGCCTTCTTTTCTTCGTCTTTTCAGCCGTTTTGTTCCTTTTTGCCAAGTAGTGTCCATGCTTTGCCTCAAACTCCAAATACCTGAAACTTAAGGATTTACATCAGTTATTGACACAAAATAGGCATTTGAGGACACTAATTCTATTAAAATGAATCCCCAAATGAGTCCAAATTGTGGACTCATCAAGTAGCATATCTAGTCAAAGCATCGAACTTGGCCTTATAAGCAGCCACAGTCATACCACCTTGCTCCAAAGCCATGAACTCATCCTTCTTGCGATCCCTCAAAGTCCTAGGCACATATTTCTCCAAAAATAGAGCATGAAATTGGGTCGAAGTAATTGGAGGTAAAGTAGAAGATCTGCATTCCATATAAGCTCTTCACCACTGCTTAGCCTCACCTTGGAATTGAAAGGACACAAACTCAACCCCATGCTGATGGACAATTCCCAACTTATGAAGCCTCTTATAGCAATCTAAGATGAACTCATAAGCATCCTCATTCTCAGAACCAAGAAACACAGGAGACTTTAGCTACAAAAACATAGTGAACATTTCATGCTCATTACCAGTCATAACAGAACCCAACAAAGGACGAAAGAAAGCATCGTTACCTCCCGTCCCACCTATCTTGGGTGCAGTGCTAGCAACATGAGATTAGCAGGAGCTTGAGTTGCTTGAACAAAAGGAAGCACTCCAGGACCAACCAACCCTTTCAAGAATGACATGATCTGTCGAGCTAACACTGGGTCTATGGGAGGAACATCGGTAGTCTCAGCATGCACCGCTTCCTCTTGTCCCACATCCTCAACATTCTCCTCTATCTCTTCATGATGCGCAGGAGGGTTCTCATTCACATGAGCATTCTCAACAAGAGCTTCATTCCCAGCAGGCGCTACTCTTCCATGCCCTCTACCCCTAGCTCCTCCTCTACCCCTGCCGCGACCTCTCGCTGCAAGTTCTTCAGCTGGAGAATGGACGGGAGCTACGGGCCTGACGCCGTTGTATCGAGTATTAACCACCTGCATACAAAAGAGTGAAGGAGGTTAGATACCAATTCGAATCACCATACACCAATTGGGATCAAGTTATAGCACGAAAAGAGACAAGAGAAAATAGAGAGATTTCCTAAAGTCCTATAGCCTCTCGAATAAAAGTAAAGGCGTCCCCGTACAGTTCCGCGAGACTCTACTAGACTCATTTTGGTATATCAAGATCAACAAAGCTAGGCTTTGATACCAACTTTGTCACGACCTAGACCATCATAATTGGCACCCACACTAACTCTCTGGTGGGAGAACCACTACTACAACTCAAACCAAACAATTAAACCAAAACTAAGGCATTTAAGTTACGGAAGCAAGTTAAATTCTAAGGAAATAAATAGAATTCCCATAAACTCTAACAAAAGTCTAACAATAATAAACTAACATTGCGGAAGTAATGTCTAGAACTTGAAAGTCAATGTACCAAAACATCTAAAGTTCAACAAGTCTAAACAAGAAGGGATGCAACCCCAATCTAATGAACTAATCAACTAACTAGAACATAGTCTAAGTTCGGAAATAGTGGACATAGACGAAAGAGAACCCATGGCAGCCCAGAAGAATTCGCTCACCCTTGAATTCGAATGATCACTGATCTCCTAAGCGAGGTCTGTCAATAACCGCTTGAAGATGCCCTGTACTCAACAAAAATAAGAGCAAGTGCAGTATCAGTACACAACCACAGTGTACTGGTAGGATCACGCGGCTATCCTACTAAATGCAACATACATAAGTCAAGAAATAATATAATCACATGCATATATCAAACATATACAATATCATCAACATTTACGAACAACGAACAACTTTACATGTCTCAAATTACACAATTATGACAAGTCATTGGTCCTCTCATGGAACCCAAACCCAAACAGTTAGCATATCGGAACGTGGTACCCGATCCAATGATTATGCCGGAATGTGGCAACCGATCCCATAATTATTCTGAAATGTGGCAACCGATCCAAGTTAGTTATGCCAGAACGTGCCAACCGATCCACTCAACACATCACAATCACAATCACAAGTATATTCTCAAGATCATACATTTACGTCATGATTTCATGGTAACCATCATTCATCTATCTCATTTACAACAAGTGTGATCAATAATGCAACATTCATAAACATACATGTATCATAATAAAGCAAGAACAAACATACATCACAGAATCATAGAATCACAACAATCACCTACCTCGAAACAAGCTTGAAACTCTAAGAAACTTGATCCTTCCATTTCCAGATTTTTTCTGCTTGTTTTTGGTCTACAAATTATCAACATAATACGGGAATCAATAAACAATCACTAATTACCTGGATTACTAACAATTCTAATAACCCTAGATCATACACATGATCCCAAGTATCCAAATAGGGTTGTTTCCACCATAGAAACTAGATCAAAACCCTTCCCCATCGATAATTACCTATTTTACTATGTTCTGCAGATCAAAAAACGGATTCAGGGAGTGAAAAGCTTTCCTTTAGCCTCAAGAATGGTGGAAAACTGTTAGGAGTCGCCTGGGGTTCGTACTTTAGCTCTAAAAATCAAAAGTGAAGAATGAGGTCGTTTAGGGGTTTATTTACGACCTTAAGTCGCATCGAACCCGCCACATCGGCCCTCATCCCGATTCAGTGGCCCTGCCAGAGTGGCCAAAACCCCCGCCAAGGCGGCTTGCACGACCAGTGACCTATTTTAAAGTATTCCAAAATCCCCATTTCACAACACACCTCTAACCCACGACGCTCAGAAAATACCCTTCACCCGAATTTAATTCCATAAAGTCGTGCGGATTTCTTAACGAGTTATCTAACCACTCATGTAACCAGAATTATAAATAAATCACCTGATTGCTACCAGATTTTCCTACATCATAAAGACTCCAATTTCGTCCAAATCTGGATTAGGTTGGGAAAATCTAAATACTATGAAAAAAAATTTCGACCCAAAATTTTTCCCCATTGGCTTTTCTATAACAACGGAACCCGGTCGTTATAAAATGGCTCTAGAAACGAATAATCATATTATGTCTACCAAAAATTAGAAGCCAACATGGCCTCAACATTTGTATTTTATTTTATCCTTTAACACAACAAGTCAACAATATACTCCCTTTGTCTCAATTTACATGGGACCTTTGAAACTTTTGAGATTCAAACTTCTATTCATATATGCCAATTTACCGTAGGATTCAACTCATCAGCAAGTACCCTTTTTAGTGACAATGAAAAAGAATCAAATCATTTCGAGATGCTATAAATGATACTGTATACTGCTAAAGGAGTAAAGTCATACAAATTCAGCCATGCACTAATTTACTTGAAAATTTTAACTCTTGAATTCACTATTGAAATAATTATAAAAAGGAGAAAACAAACATTTACTCATGATGCAACAAAATAAAACTCAAAAGTAACATCAAAATTAAAATCAAAATATGAAGATAAAAAAACAGTAAGAAAAAACGACCCCTTAAGCTGATCAAGTAGTTGATTTGGGCAAATATCGCTTAAAAAAATAGACCTGAAACGAAAACACCAGCTTGAGAAGGTAAAGAGCGGTCTTTGTAAATAATTTTAATAAAAAATTGCAACTAAACCAGGGAGGTGAAATGGAGATGTTTCTAGAATTATTTAGCTAATAAAAAAAAATATATATATATATATATGAGGAGTTGGATTCTCCATTAAATAAATTGGAAAAAGATTTGGGGCGAAAAGTTGGAGGAAAAAAAAACATACCTAAAATGAAGATGAAGAGAATTGAAAGAAGACACATATACCAACAAAGTTTCCACTAAATTCTCTTCATGCATTGTTTGTGTGGAATGTTTATAAATAAATGGATGGTTCTAGAGTAATCCATAGAGTGTATTTGTTAGTGTATACTCACATTTTTACCTTTGGCATTTCTACATAGTAAGAAAAAGAAATGGATGGTTCTAGAGTAAGGCAGAGAGTGTATTTGTTAATGTAAATTTAGATTTTTACCTTTGATATTTCTCCATAGTAAGAAAGAAAAAGACAATATATCTGAAATGAAAATAAAGGAGAGTTTCTGATTTACTTAAAGAACATTATATTTTACCCTTGAAAGGAGTATATTTACATTATAGTCAATGGTTGTCCATCACTTGGCTTTTCTATATAATAATAATACTAGATAAGCGATGTTGTGCCAAGCACGGGGCCAATATGTTGGATTTTGATGTAATACTAACACAACAAAACATGCCATCTTTATATACATGTGTTAAATATATAATTATCACAAAAACACATATGTACATCATTGTACATGTATCATTGGATTCTTTTATCTAGGTTGAACCCATAGATAGCCCCTTAAAGTTGGCATCAACTTTCACTTAGACACCTTAACTAAGCTTTGTTCATTTTATACACCTCATGTCATGATCCATTGTGACATTTTGACACTTTTTTAATTATAAGTCAAATATATAAAGTGTTTGTAATACACTCGTCGATGACGTGTCAAAATGACGAATTAAATAAAGACACGTGGCATATATATATAAAATAATTCTCAAATAATGATTTTTAGTACATAAAAGAAGTGGCCAATGAGTGAATAACACGTGGAATTTTTGCCCAAAAGACTTTAAACATAAAAAAACCAAACCCCACCCAGATCATCTTCTCCATCCCCACCCACCCAGCGTCACTCCAAAAAACCCCTGAATTTGCAACAAAATTATCCATTGCTAAATTGATTAAATTGGTTGGCAAATGATTTTTCCAACCGAATGCCAACTAATGTTAATCTGTTGCTAAAAAGCTTGTCACTAAATTTTACCAACCCATTTCAGTTAGTTGGTAAAATTACCAACTAAAGATCAGTTGGTAAACAAATAAAAGACTTGTTGGTAATTGTTGAAATGTGCTCTTGAAATTTTTGTTGGTAAATTCACCAACCAATTTTCAGTTGGCATATTGTTGGGAAGTTTACTAACGAAGAGAAAAGAGTTAGTAAATTGAGTTCTTCACTATTCAATTATGTTAGTGATATGTTGGCAAATATACTAAAATAAAATAAAATGTTGTTAGTATTTGGTTAGCAATTATATGACAGATAACAACTTGGTTGGTAAGCTCGATAGTAAATTCACCAAAATACATTGGTAATCAGTTTGTAATTTCGGTTAAGAAAAAAATGTGTTGGTATCTCGTGGGTAAATTACCAACGAATTTTAAATCTATAACTAAGAATGTCTATCTACTCATGTAACTTACGTTACTAATTGGTTAGTATTTTAGAAACACAAAAAGCTCATTAGTAATTCGTTAGGAAGCTTACTAACTTATTGTGATTTTGTTGGTAACAAATATTATTTATGGTCAATATTCGGTTAGTGAATCGGTAATGTATATTGCCATATTACTAACTAAATGGTAATTCGATAGTAAAGTTTCACTTTATATATTTATATTAATCAATAGCTTTTATGAATCTTAAAGAGTCTGAAAACATAATAAAATCCAGTGATCCTTTGATAAATTATAACTTGACTAAAACAATGCAAAAGCTAAGTGAAGAGTTCAAAACAAATCCAAATACAGAAACAAACAATGAAAGATATGCCTACAATAGTTTGGAAATTTTAAATGACTCATATCATTATTTGATGATGGGTCATGTCTAAGCTAATGTGGTGTACCAGTTGGAGGTGTACCAGCGGGCAGTGTACCAGGGGGTGGTTTAGGCAGCCCAGCTATGAGGATGGGCAAACGTTCTTGGAGAATCTTATCAACTTGCTCTTGCATTTCTAGCTACATTTCGTTTTTCATTTCTTCACGCAACTTTTCTCTCATCTCATGTTTCATCTCCTCCTTCATTTCTTAAACGTATTCCTTCACTCGAGCAGTAAAACTACAATCCTGAGGTTGAGAAGTTGAAGCAGATGATGAACCAACGTTCTCATAGAAAACAGCTTGAGAACCAAGACCGTATATACATGCCTTCTTAACCCCACCCACTTCATCCATGTAAATCTTTGAAAAATCTACTGTCGGAGACTCGCCAGATTCATCTACAAGCTGAGATGCAGATGTTATCTTAGACATTACAGCATCCTGAAAAATAAATAAATGATATTATGTTAAGAAAAAATGTCTAGCGATTATAAATATACAAGACAAATGATATCAGTCGACCATCTTTGTCATTGACAATACCACCACACTTAGCATTTCTACAGTTGCAATTAACATTTATTTTGACATACGCACATGTAGTTCATATTCAGTGTACAAAAATAGTCTTTTAGGGACTAAGTTTCTTTTTCCAGAACTGAAAAGATAGTATTTCATATTAGTTAGTAAAGCTATGATAGTTCAAAATCATACCACTAAACATGCTAAGAACTTTTGAAAGGAAGGATATAGAGGATCACCAAACAAAAGTACAAATCTACCAAACTAAGCTATTCTATGCAAATCTATGCTGTTTAGATGCAATGTAATTCACATTGCCTAAACACGAGGAAGCCCAACATATAGGCTTCAAAAGAACCATAAACTTAGTAAACCTCTAAATGTGTTTTCTTTTAATAAGATTACAAAATTGTTCTTAAAGTTGGAAAGTAAACCTCATCATTCACTTTTTAATTGGTTTTGTGGCTATGAGAAAAATTCTTTGGCATTCTTTGCCACATCTGCCTCCAGTATTGCTTCTAAGACAATGTCAGAACCTTTTGCTCCAGCTATACGTTTTGGCAACAATCCTGCACTTTTCAGCAAAGACAGGGAGTACAACAATACTGCCAGATTCATCGGTCAAGAAGGGACCTACACTTACTCTAGAAAACCAAACTACTCTAACAAGAACCAAGCTTACAACTCGTGAAGTCATACAAACTGAAAATGTTACATTTTAGAAGAGTCTTATGGGTTCTGCAGCTCCTACGCTACCATCAGTAGACATATTGATTATGAGAAAGGGACCTACTCTATGAAGAACCAAGCTTACAACTCTTGAGGTTATACAAACTGAAAATGTTACATTCTAGAAGAGTCTTATGGGTTCTGCAGCTCCTATGCTACCAGCAGTAGACATCGATTATGAGAAGGGGACCTACACTTACTCTAGAATAGCAAATTACTCTATCAAGAACCAAGCTTACAACTCTTGAGGTCATACAAACCGAAAATGTTACATTTTAGAAGAGTCTTATGGGTTTTGCAGCTCCGATGCTACCAGCAGTAGACATATCGACTATGAGAAGGGGACCTACAGTTACTCTAGAACAGCAAACTACTCTATGTACTGAAGTCACTGACCAAGAGATTATAGATAGTCTCGGTTGCACTAATAAAGCAGGGCAGTGATGCACAATGATGTTTTGTTAGCTGTTAAAGATTTCCTCCACACTAGAAAATTATATAGAGACATCAACTGCACTAATATGACATTAACCTCCCTCATTATAATCTTTAAATATTATAACCATGTTTTTAATATTTGGGATAAACATGATGAATGACGACTAAGTAAATTCTCAACAAAAATTAAGAAAGATAATCAACAATGTTTGGTGTTACTTACATATGTGCTCTTAGACTTCAGATCCACAAACTCATCATTTCTTTTGGTATGCGTCTTCTTCAAAAGTTCGTGTGGATGAGGTGGCGGTCCTAGAACAGTCGCCTAAAATTGAAATCACATCCATCAAAGTTAATGCTAGAGGAATAACGTTGAAAAAACTGTAACTTGACAAAATGAAAATAATTGTACCAGTTTTCTTGCATGCTCTCGGTGAGTCTGGGAGCCTCCAGCATGGCGCGAGGGACCAGATCCTTCACCACATTTCTCACTTGGTCGATTTTTGGAACATTGTGCAGATTTAGCCTTAAAATTGTCAGTATCATAGTGAGGCTTCCAGCTCTCCCAAACATATTTTGAGATATTTTTTCATTTCTCCTCAGAGGATCTTTCTTCACACAACATACCCTTGTATTGTATTGAACATTTTTTCATAAAATGATCCTTTATGGAACCTTCAGTTGTCATATTCCAATGGAATCGCTTCTGTTTAAAAAGGGAAAGAAAAATATCACATGAATTGATATAATAGAAATTTTAAATGAATAAAATATATAAATAAAATGATAGTAAAATGGAATTTATGGGTATAATTAGTACATGAATATTATAGTAGAAGGAGACACAATTACGTATCAAAAGATGTACCATAACAAGTATAATGGGTGTTGAAACAAGTCTGGTAAGAGAGAAAGTATATTGAAGAAGCTCGAATGAACATGGCTAAACTTGGAAGTAAGGCCAAATGCTCTGTTAGAAAATTATATGTGACGATTAGAGGAAATTATCAAAAAGTCTCATGGAGGAGGTTAACTGCAGTATCAGTAGTCCACCTAAATGGACATTCATTATGTACTTGGCTATACTGGGACGATTATACACCAAAGATAGTTTTATTGGATGGGGCATTGTTGATTATATGAGTTGTCCAATGTGAGGAGATACAAATGATACTATAGAGCACTTGTTGTATCAATGTACTTCCTCCCACAACATATGGACTAAGTTGTTATAGTGGAAGGGCATAACAAGAGCTCCTATGGGACGGAAGGATGAAGTAGACTGGGCAAGTAATTTAATGAAAGGAAAGAATCACAAAGCAGATATATAGAGAGTTGTCTTTGCTGGTAGTGTATACCATATTTGGATGGAAAGGAATCAACATATTTTCAAAGGCACACCAAGACAACCTGAAGTTATAGTTAGACAAGCAATCCAAGAGGTGTTTCATAACAGTAATAACAATAGGAAATTATGCTTCATTATTAGAAAATATGAACTTGTATCCCTAAATATTCTTTTTTTTCTAGATGTAGTAGATGAGACAACCTAAGTTTATCTTTTAGCTAGTTGTAGTGGTTCTGTTTCATCAGCTATGTTTTTCTTTTGTTCTTGTTTGATATGTACAGGTCTACTTTCATAATAAATCAATAGTTACTAAGAAAAACAGATAGTATAGTTTACCTTAAACTCCTCCCTGTAGAAGTCCTTAATCTCTGGTGTAACTGACTTCCCATCATATCCTTCGAGATCCAATTTTTCCTTAAAGATTTTGTGATCGCCCGAGATACATCGTTACTGGCTCCAAACTTGTATAAATATAACATGTAATTATTTCAATACTCAAGTACATCAAGCAGTTGCTAGAGTGTATTATCAGTGACTTTATCGACATATAAGAGCTGAAGAGGTAGAGGAAGTAAGGAAGAATAATATGAAATTTATGAAAGTATTATCAAAGAGACCATGATTAGACATAAATTATAAAATCCTACTATTATCGTATCTTGAAATGACTAGCTGTGAGGATCCCATACTAAGCTTGGGTTCAGTACGTAGATTCATATCTAAGCTTAATCTGGAACAAGTAAAAAAATTCTAGTATGAATTCTAATGATATACTGCAAAAGATAAGAAAAACTTGAGGAAATAAGGACTGTTGAGATTAAATAAATGCCACACCATAGACACTAATATCAAATCAGATTCTAAAAAATGCACCATGTAGTTGATGTCTACATGAAAATCAGCTACAGGGTGGGAGTAAAATAGAAGAAAATTATCGATTAGAAAATTAGGCTCAAGTATGTCATTTTCAAACTCAGAAGTGTTATTTCCTTATACAAGAAGTACCAACGAGTAATACAAGCAAAACATAAACTGAAATGTCCCTCAAAAAAATTAACATGTACTCTGCAGTTCATGTTCTCAGTTTTCAAATAAATATATTCTACAAATAACAAGAAAATAGCCTCTTGAATTCATTAGATGAGTACCTCAAATGCAAACATAGAATTCAATGAGCTTAAGAAAATTATAGAGAATTTGACATATTCCTACCAATTCTTAGTCCCTTAGTAAGATATGATCCAGTGGGAAAAGAAGAAACATACTTGTGAAAGCAAAGTAAACAATAATTTTGCCACACAATCTGAATATGTAGATCAAGAGCAAAAGTTATAGGAATTGCACATTCAACTTTGTAATTCGAACATGTAGATCAAGAACAAAAGTTCTGGAAATTCATTCTACAAATTTGATTCCTTACCATGTTCTGTAGTAACATTCAACTATTGTTTCTTATATAAGAGAAATGTAGACATCAGTTAACAAGCTACTTTCTTCAAGAATGATTTTTTAGAAACACCTCAATTCTGTAATTCATTCCCATCAATGCAATTTAAGAAAACCAACAAAACTTTGAAAGATTTATAGAAAAATAGTATGGAAAGAAAATCAATATGGCTTATTTTCTTGCCTGAAGCAAAACAATGTAAATGAAACGATGTTGTACACTTACCATCCCAGGACAATTTCAATTCGGGTGCAGGTATCATCAATTGTATTTGACGAAGTTGTAGATACAATGTCAT
The DNA here is from genome assembly GCA_036250405.1 of Solanum raphanifolium. Taxonomy (NCBI): domain Eukaryota; kingdom Viridiplantae; phylum Streptophyta; class Magnoliopsida; order Solanales; family Solanaceae; genus Solanum; species Solanum raphanifolium. The sequence continues at coordinate 29,234 of JAJOOE010003760.1, forward strand.
TTCTAGGTGTTTCTATCCCCACAGATGAAGATGGTACCGATATGTTGACAACAACTGAATCCGACATAACTGGTGTCGGCACTTCAGGCAATGATGGTGCTTGATCAGGTGTGAAACTAGACATTAGAGGAGATGTCACTGGATCTAATGTTCTTTCTCCAGAATATCTGCTTCGTCCACCCCTCCTTGGTGCCATATCTGCAATTTCAAAGTTACATGTGGATGAAATAATAACATAATAATTGAATCATGGCCAGTTTGGTCAAATTATAACAAGAACAGGTAATTAGTAGATATAGCACTTCAAGAACAAGATGCCTCTGAAAAGTTAAAAAAAAATGTGTTAACCTAGACAATAGTTTTACATAAACACTTCAAGGAATAAAGTTATTCCATCACTATTCAAAACATAGATCTAGAATGGTCTACTTCATATTACGAAATGAGAGTGAGGGATAGTTGCTCAAACAAAACAACCTGAAGAACAATTAAAACAAAATAAGTATACTGGTAAAAGAGAAATATAAATTGGTGACATTTAAAATTCAGAACTTTGTCAGCAAGAAATATAAAATCTAATTGAAATAAAATCAGCTTATATACTACGTTTCAGTCACTCTAATTCTTATATTTGAAGAGATTAGAGCTAATCACTTTTACTCTATTCACTACCACTTTCACATTAAGCCTCTTCATTCTCATTTTCATCATCTGATTCTGATTCTGATTCTGGTTCATCATGAAATTCTGTCTCATCATCTAAATCATCATTCTCATCTCTTAAATTTATGAATTCTCCATTTGGATCAGTTCGGACAACATTTTCATTATCGTACACCACATGAAATCTTAAACCATCTCCGTCACATTGGAATGGCTCTGCAACATCTACTAGAGGAGACGATAAATATGACGGAGGCATACCCACAATACCCCGAGCTTTTGTTTTGCACACAGCCCATCAATCATTCTTATCACGTCGTAAGCTAGGATAAGAAGCATAATACACTTGAGCTGCTTGCATTGCCAAAACAAATGGTTCATACTTCTTCAATTTCCTTTTATGGTTGATATCCACAAGTTTATATTGCGGATGTATCTTAATTCCTACATTTGGTGTGGGGTCAAACCATTCACATTTAAATAAAATTGTTCTTTTGATTGGTGTACTGCCATTGTACTCCAATTCAAGAATTTCAGTAAGCACACCATAGTAGTCAATGTCGTCTGCACTATAATTGGTTCCTTTTATGCAAACAACACTTTTATCAGATGCTCTAGAAAAACTACGACCTTTAGTGTGAAATTTAAAGTCGTTGACATTATAACCAGTGTATTGTTTCGCTGATCAACATGGACCTTCTGCAAGCGCCTTGATGAACTGATTATCTATGTGGACTCGAGCCTATTAAATTAAAACAATTAGAGTTTCTTATAAGTGAACTAAGTACAGATGGAAAGATATTGTACAAGTGCTCACATATCTTGTGAACCATGATGCAAAATCTTCATCAAGTTTCTTATCCACTTCCTGCTCCGTAATTCGTGGAAAATTTTGACGAAGGGAGTCAATAAATTTCCTTTGGATCACATATAAGAAAAAGAATATGTAAGTATTTTGATAATTATAATGTATAAATGTAAACAAAAGCTTGAAAGCTTACTCCACATATGACTGCACTTCTCTACAATTTAGTAAAATATAAATATGAGTTGCTTTAAGTTATTCTTCGGATAGATATCTCCTATTTAGTTCCCCAAATCCTCAACCTGGATAGGTGAATATAGAAATATTACTAGTGTATCCATCTTGTTCGTCTATACCACCATCGTCATTTCGTGGCACTTTTCTATGCCTTGTGTAAACATGAGGCTCGAAGTAGTGTGAACAGAAGGATGAACCTTCATCAACTATATAGGCATTGCATATGCATCCTTCAACATGTGCCTTATTTCGAACATTATATTTATATTTTCGAAGGTTTATGAAAATAGTACAAAAGCTCAAGGCGTTAGTCATTCATAATGATGAAAATGAAGTACTTAAATAACCAAGTCTATTTTAGTGGTTAGGGACATATAAAAGGAATTACATATTGAGTCCATTGTACTATAAAATAGATGGTTTACCATTTATATACTTAGGAGTTCCTTTCTCTACTGAAAGGATGACAGTTTTGCATTGGAAACCTTAAGTAGATAAAATTACAGCAAAGATCACTAATTGGATGGCTAGAAAATTATCATATGTCGGAGGCTTCAACTAATTAGAGCAATAATGTTTGGTATCCAAGCAGACATCTATATTTACTACCATAAAAGGTTATTAAACTCATCGAAGCTGCTTGTAGAAAATATTTGTGGACACGTCTGACCAATATTTCTAAAAGGACACTTGTAGCATAACACAAAGTGACTCTTCCTAAAGGTGTAGGAGGCTTGACCATTAACTTGAAGGTCTGGAATCAAGCTCCAATTTGCAAACTGTTGTGGTTATTGAGTTAGAACAAGGAAAGACTATGAATCAATTTGGTCCATACATACTATATAAGATATTGGAGACTAGCAGATCACATGGAGGTGCCCAATATGCTTTTTGGATGATAAGAAAAATGTGTCATATGTTGAAATTCTGGCAGATTATCATTTTAAATACACAAATAGAACATAGGGGGAGAAAAAATATCATACACTTATAAAACTTTAAGAGGTGTTGGAGCATATGTTCCTTAGAAAAATCTCATATTTCATAATACTACATGTTGTGAAGACTGGCCTATGCAGCTATTTAAGAAGTAACATGAGTTTATTTGAGTTTTTAAGTCCTATTTAATTTGAGTTATGACTTTCTATTGGAGATACTGATTAGGGATTGTCATAAGGACTGTAAGGTTATTTAAGTGTTGTCTAAGAAGGGAAGGTTACTGGTTGGCTCCTCTCTAAGCTTTGTATTGTCGCTTAGTGATTAACAAAATCAGTTTAATTGCCCAAAAAAATGAAGTACTTGAATATATAAATGAAATCTTACCTCTCAAATGGATACATCCATCGATATTGTACCGGACCAGCTAGCATTGCTTCATAAGCGAGATGCACAGGGAGATGCTCCATTGAATCAAAGAAGCTAGGAGGGAATACACGCTCTAATTTACAAAGTATTTCAGGTATTTCTTGTTGAAGTCTTACCATATCCTCTTCACGTATTACTGTAGCAGTGACATCCCTAAAGAAAAGACTCATCTCAGTAAGTGCTTCCCACACCTTTTTTGGTAATAGCTCACGGAATGCAATAGGAACCAATCTTTGCATGAATACATGACAATCGTGACTTTTCATACCAAATAACTTGTGTTTTTTCATGTCCACACACCTTCCCATATTTGAGACATATCCATCAGGATCCTTCAGATTTTTCACCCATTCAAACAACAATTTTGTTTACTCTTCTTTTAGTGTGTAAATAGCTTTTGGGTATTTTCCATCAACAACATGTAATTCAGGTCATCGACAGAACTCTTTCAAGTCTTCTCTAGATTTTGGGTTATCTTTTGTTCTACCATCTACATCCAGCACTGTGTTGAACACATTCTCAAAGAAGTTCGTCTCAATGTGCATCACATCTAGATTATGCCGAATGAGATTGGTACTCCAATATGGCAAATCCCAGAATATGCTTCTCTTCTTCCAACCAGAAAACCTACTAATCCGACGATTAATAATATCAGCCCCAAGTTCTGTTACCTTTTTAAGTCCCAGTTCTTCTATCTCTTTTAAGACATCTTCACATGACCGGAATGGGGTAGGCTGCATGGTTACTACTCTATTCTTTCTAAAGGAGCTCTTATCCTTTCTATATGGATGATTCAATGGCAGAAACTTACGATGGTTGTCAAACCAGCACTGCTTACCACCTTTTGTCAAAGTAAAAGCATCAGAATTCTCCATACAGTATGGACATGCTAGCCTGCCCGCAGTACTCCACCCAGACAACATTGAATATGCAGGAAAGTCACTGATTGTCCACATCAAAGCAGCTCGCATTTTGAAAATTTTCTTCTTAGAGATATCGTATGTGTTGACACCTATATTCCATAGATTCTTCAATTCAGCAAGCAAAGGCTGCAAGAAAACATCTAGTTGTTGCTTAGGATTCTTTAGCCCAGGAACTATAACTGACAAAAATAAATAGGGATCTTTCATACACATCCAATGAGGCAAGTTGTATGGTGTCACAATTACTGGCCAAGATGAATATTGTTTTCCCGTTTGTCCAAATGGTTGAAACCTATCTGTTGATAGCCCCAATCTAACATTACGACTTTCCTCTGAAAAAGATGGATGCTTCTTATCAAAGTGCTTCCAGGCAGGTGCATCTGAACAATGACGCATTACACCTTCCTCAACTTCATGTTCAGCATGCCATCGCATGTGCGAAGCAGTTGCTTTGGAAGCATACAATCGTTGCAGCCGTGGAGTAAGAGGAAAGTAATACATCTGTTTAAATGGTACAAGATTTTTCTTTGAAACAGATCTTTGACTTGTAGGCTTGTACCTGGGATGACTACAAAACTTGCAATTTACAAGCTCACTATCCTCTCCCCAGTAAATCATGCAGGAATTGACACAAGTATGAATTTTTTCAACTGGCATGTTCATTCCCCTCATTAACTTTTCAGTTTCATGGAAAGTTTTTGGCATCACATTATCAGGCGGAAGCATCTCACTCATATACTGACAAATTTCATCAAAACATCTATAGAGAGGTGGTGTTCAGTCTTGATGTGCAACAAACGAGAAACAATTGATAATTTTGAATGTGTTTCACAACCAGACCACACTTCTTGATTTGCAAAATCAAGCATATCATAAAAACTTTGTGCATCAGGATTAGGTAATTCTTCCATATCATCTAGAACAAATGCGGGACCAGCAACCTCATGAACCATTCTATGATATGATGTAGTAGGTGTAGGATCATCAAATGCACCAACATTCATGAGTAGGTTATTCATAGTATGATCCTGTGGTATCCTTTCATCTTGATCTATACTTCTCGCAACTTCATTTTCTCCATGCAAGTACCATACATGATATCCCGGTACAAAACCTTCTTTTAATAAATGCCCATGGACAGTATGAACATTTTCAAAGTTTCTATTTTGACATTTCTTTTGGTTACATGGGCACCTTAGTCTCTTACCATCCCTCCGTTCTGGATGACTCATAGCAAACACAATAAAATGTTGTACACCCCTTATGAATTCAGGATCATATAGACCTTTGGCTAATCTTGTGTACATCCATTGACGATTTGAACTCATTTTACTTATAAACCTTCTATTATGATAATATGAGAAGGGTAAATAGTGAAACAAAAGCACACAGAGAATTGAAAAGAAGAAATTTGCAGTATAACATAAAATGGAATATAGAATAATGTTATTTGTTTTAACTTTGAACTGGAAATCTCTATTTTTACAGCAGGTATGCAAGTTGTATATATATATAGACTAAATAACAACCTTTTCTCCTAAAATAACTCTAACAAAGTCCTATTCAAATAAATAGTAATATGATAGCATTCCTAAATAACGGGAACGAAAATATTTGACTCAATTAACTTAAAAACAATCACAAATTATAACAATATAAGAGAACATAAGAAGATGCACTAATTTTTAACAAATGGCATTATAATTATAAAATATTTGAATAGTTAAAAAGGGTGCAATTTATAATCAACGCATTAAGACAAATGTTTCCACTGAAGCTTCATTTTTTCAGTACCTTCGTATAATCAAAACGTCATAAAACATGAAACTCAAAATATCAAGGCAATGAAAAGTATTATGTTCTTCTACATCTTCTATAGTTTTAAACATGTAACAAATGACATTATAATTATACTGTGATTGAAATAGTTGAAAGGAAATTGACCTCCCAGAAAATGTAATATCTCTCTTTTGTTGGCAGACTTACACTCATCAATAGAGTGTTGCACAACATTCCTACCTACCTCATGTCCCTATTTCCATGTCACTCTCCGAGCATACACCCTGGACGTGGCCGACACTCGGAGACCATTTCTGGCCCCAAGCGGACCCTTGGCCTGGCTTACTTAACTCAGCGGAAGACTTAACTTAACAGAATAAACTCAATACAATAGTTTAAATAATAACATCTTAGCCAAAATGGCAACTTATGTCTCAAAACAAAGTATCTGCAACTACATAGATTAGGGACTCAATACTAACTGTCTGAATGTCTATGAAGCCTCTATAATACTTAGATGGATGTTGGGATAGACCCACAACATCCTAATAAAGAAAACTAGGATAGCGAAATAAAAGAGTCCTTTGGAATGCAATGAGGCTCACCACTGACTTTGGAGTGCTCAACTGGATCAACAGTGTGCTGGATGCTGATCCTAGTTACCTGCATCTGCATCATAATAAAATGCAAGCCAACTGGCATCAGTACATTGAATGTACGACTATGCGAGTTGGAATGCTAAACAACAACTTACGCTTGAAAGGAGTACAAAGGAACACTTACCTTGGCTCTGTTTAACTCATGGATAACTGAACTCAATATAAAGCAATAAGACACATGCAATATATAAAAAAGCTTGTAAAACAGTGTAAACAACTTAGTTCGTTAAATATAAAGCAATAACAAACTCAATTTTACTTGTATATAAAAGTAATATAACTTTTGTGGGAGATTCTCTAACCGACAACCACCACTATGAGCCTAAGTGGTGATAGAGCGTCTTGCCCACGCTGCCAGAACTGTCTTATACTTTGCCGTCATATAGAACGCTTAACTTAGTGGATCCACTAGTCTATGCTAAAAGCATCTTAAGGAGTCATCTAAAAAGTATGATCCTTTACTACCCATGATGGCTACATGGTTCTTGGAGACTTGAGTTAAAATGAACTCTCATCCCCATATCGGTCCTCAATACTACTCCCAAAATATACTTAGCTCATATGTTTCTAAAAACAAAACTATTCTTTGAATTGTGATAACTACTCAAAACTTAGCTTAAAAGCTTTCTTGGAATCGATGTTCCCTTTTCTTGTTCAAATGAGAAAACATTTATAAACTCTTTGGAAATACTTAGTTCCCTAATAGATTTTCATGAGAAATGAACTCAACTCTTACTCTTTGCTTTACTTGAAACTTGAGCCTTAAAATGAAGTTAAAACGTTCAATAAAGACTCTTAAAAACTTTAAGAAACTTTACTTTGACTTGCTTCTTAACTTCTAGACTTGACTCTTAACTTCTTTGACTTTGATCTTAACTTTCCTTGAATTGGATTATGGATTCAAGGTTCATGATCTCATGTTTATGGATGATTTCATGATGTTTAGATGTACCTTAGAGTGTTAGAATCGACTAGGAAACATAGGTACATCACTTAGGAACTAGTACGAAAAGGTGGGAAACAAATGGGAAAAACTGGGGTCCCTGGCGCTCTGAGAGGCGCTGGGCGCCAGCCCTCAAACTTCAGAGGGCTCTGGCTGGTGCGACGCGCCAGAGGCCGAAGTTCAGAGGAACTTTTGTGGCGCTCTGGCAGGCGCGACGCCCCAAGCTCTTGCCCAGAAAATCCCCGATTTTTTTCTTCGTTTTTCATCTCTAAACCCTCCAACCTTCCCCAGTTCTTTCCCCAAACACTTAGGATCAATTGTACTCTCAATACACCATCAATCTAACTCGAAAAAAAGCCCGGAAACATGAATCAAATCAACCCCCAAGCATTAACAATTCAACCAACAAGAATTCTACAATTTGTTCTTCAAGAACCTCACTTTTCAACATTTAAACAACTCCAAACCAAAGGATTGAAACAAGTTGGTGTGTGGGTGAACTAACCCAACACAGAAAGATCTCACATACCTTAATAGGGATTACCCCCGACGAATTCCACTCGTAAGCTTGACTGAATCTTGGCTTTTCTCCCTTTCTTTCTTCCTTGCTCTTTTCTCCATGCCCTAACGTGAGTATATTTTTTCTAATCTGACCAAAATAAGGTTTTACCCCAATAAATCCTTAAAAAAGAATTAGGAAATTAATTAGAGAAAACACTACTTTGTCCAACTTTCGAAAGGCATAACTTGCTCATACGGTGTCTGAATTTTGCAAACTCAGCGGCGTTGGAAAGATATATCCAAGGGCTTTCCAACCATATCAAGAGATGCTCCTAAATCCTCATGATCTAGGAGTTATGGCCATTTGAAAATGGCCAAAACTCACTTTCTTAACTTGGACAAAATTTCCAGATTTCCTTATTCTTTCCAAAAATTAATATTTTCATATTTTAATCTCTTTATAGTCGTTTCTAGGTGCGAGATGTTACATTCCATTACCAAAAAATGATTCAGGAAAGACTAGATCGGTTAAGAAGAAATTTCTTATGGGAAGGTAACTGTGAAACTAAGAAATTTCATTTGGTTATTATACCTGAGAGACATAATGGGCTAGTGGTTACAGATTTGATCTTGCACAAAAAGAATTTTCTAATGAAATGTCATTGGATATACATGGACAATCCTGAACTATAGAATGTTGTAATTTGGGAAAAATATGGGGTGGAAAGCAACTGGTGCACAAGCCGAAATAGAGACCCCCATGGCTCAAGTCTCTAGAAACACGTTTCAAAGTAATGGGGGAAGCTCCAACCCAGGTCTTCACTCTAGCTGGGGAATGAAGATCATATATCTTTCTGGAAAGAAAGATGGTTAGGGACAGAGAGTGTGGGAGATGATTTCTCTTTTCTTTTTCTAATTACCAACAATCAGGAATCCACTATTTCTGAGTATTGGCAAGACAACTCTTGGATAGAGTAAGCTTCATTAAAAATACTAATATTTGGATATAGTATGATGATTTAGAAGTTTTATACTCTTACGATATACTGAATCGACAAAAATATATTTTTACATACAACTTTTGCTCAAAATTGTTTCTAATTGTGGCGTTTAGAATTTTATTTTTGGCCTCTCAATATAATTTCACTTTAAAGATTAAAAGATATAGTCAGTTTGTTGTTTGAAGGTTAAAAAATGGTTTGCACTTTCAAACATTAAGTACTTTTAGTAAATTCCATAATCACTTTGTTAAGTTTTGAATGATGTGACTTAATCTATAAAAATATAAACTTATCTTTTAGTAGGGGGCTCAAAAATAGTGTACCAAATAGTGAACCCAATTCACAACCATGTTAGAGAAATTTCCATATCAAGGGGATTCACAAACACAAGTCTATATATTCACTATATGAATGCTATATATTAAATGAGCAAATACAGCACATCAGAAGTTCTACAATTGACTGATTGAATCAAACAAAAAGGAGAAACTAAGCTTGATAAAGAATACTTACCACTTAGCGGAAAGGATTGTGAAACTGAGAATCCAAGAGCGACAGATGAATTGCGAGTGAGTGTAGTCGGAGACAATCTGTGAAATGGGATTAAAATGGAAAGGATTTAGAAAAAGTAATGCTGAACGTGGGCATAAATTAGAGAAAAAAACTGAATAGTGGCGCAAGTCTTTGTATTTTAGGGAGGTGGGAGTTTAGCAGGAAAAGTTTTTGCTTTTTTTTTCTCTGCTTTTCAACTTTTATTTTTTTTCTTTCATATATAATAAATTCTCCCAATTTTTATTTGAAGTATTTGTACAATTCTTTTAAGATACTTTTTTATTCACCACAAATAAAGTCAAAAACAAAATCCAATCTTTAAAGTGATGAAATTAAATACAGAAATGTAATAATACGCAGGAATTCGAACAAGAACTGAAATCTACAACAAGCTAAGTACCTCTCAGCAAGAACAAGAAACACATGCAATGAATAATTGAACAAAAGAGGGGTGAATGGGGATGAAGACATACCCAGAAACAAGATGTGGGTCTTTCTGTAGATCTGAGATGCAGTCCATGAGTTGTAATACTCTTGAAAGATTAAAGACCCGATTTGCTCTATGAAATACTCCATATATGAAATCACTGCTGGGGATTAGAGCTTGAGATGAAAACTTAGGCGATTTGTAGCTGAATTTGTTCCACTCTTGAGAGTAGATCTATCATTGATATGTAGTGGAACTTAGAAAACAGATGAGTAAGAAGATTACCCAGTTCGATCTAGCTAAGCATAGGGAATTCTTGATGAATTTTTTTCTTGTTCATTCAGCTTAGTGAAGAACAAAGTGAGTTGATTGTTATTCTTGTCTATTCCTCCTGCGATTTTGTTGTTGTATTTGGACATCAATTTTTATTTTCTTTTTTCTTTCTATATTACTTAATAAAATTCCCTCTATTAAGTTATAATATATGAAGTGGGTTTTAAAAAAAATAAATATAAGGGTGAAAACTAAAATAAAAAATATGCTTATGTTTTTGTTGCTCTTTTTGGACATCAATTTTTGTTTTCTCTTTTTCTTTCTATATTATTTATTAAAATTCCCTCTTCTAAGTTATAATATATGTTAAGTGGGTTTTAAAAAAAAATAAAATATAAGGGTGAAAACTTAAATAAAAAATATTTCGTACTATTTTTTATCCTAATTTATTTGATATAGTTAATTTAATTGGACACGAATGAGTGAGATCCAACGTGGATACAATGTTGAAAGATTTTTCATATAAAGAAATGTGTCATTTTTTTCGTATTGACTAAATAGAAAATTGTTTAGAGTGTAGTATGTAAACACGTTACACGACATATCTTTATTTTCACATGATAATATATATATATATATATATATATATATCAACTACTTTAATTAACTTTCCAATAAAATATATTTGTGTATCCATGAATTGTAGTTATTTTGTGTTTACTAAATGAGTCATTTCTAATAGTTTGATAACAAATTAGAGCTTTTCTCTAAATACAAATTAGGTCTAATAACGTTTTATAGATAATTTTTTAAAAGTTCGTACAGGATATTAAATTAATATTAATAGTAATACACATATTTCAATAGACACATTCATCACAATTGTAGACTTAAATCAAAAGAAAGAGGCCTCTACTATTTCTTCGTACAACCCGAACATACCATCCTATCAGACCAGAAATGACCTTCCGGAGCTAACCGCACTGACGAAATTCTAATTTGAGCACCTTTACGATATTATTTTAACCAAGTCAAATTTTGGCTAAAATTTGAAAGATAAAACGTCTAACGGCACAGACAGAAAACGAAAGCCTCAAAAGTCAAACCAACCATCCTATTAGACAAAAAATGACTTTCCCGAGCTAACCGCATTGACAAAATTTTCATCCAAGCATGTTTAACAAAACTGTTGACCGAAGTCAAATTTTGGCCAAAACATAAAAGATTTACGCCAAACGGCACAAACTGAAAATGAAAGCCTCAAAACCCGAACCAACAATCATATTAGACCAAAAATGAAATTTCAAAGCTAAGCCCACTGTCGGATTTCTCATTTGAGCACCTTTAGCAAAAAAATTTGACCAAATTCAAATTTTGGCCAAAAGTTAAAAGTTGAAAGGCCAACCGGCACAAACTGAAAAAACAAAAACATAAAAACAAAAACCAAACATCCTATTAGAAAAAAAAAAGACCTTCCAGACACAACTACGCTGATGGAATTCTAATTTGACCACATTACCAAATATATTGACCGAAGTTAAATTTTTGCCAAAACTTAAAAGTTAAAATGTCTAACAACACAAACTGAAAAAAAAATCCTCAAAACCCGAACAAACCATCCTACTAGACCAAAAATGACCTTCCGAAGCTAACCGCACTGATGAAATTCTCATTTGAGCATGTTTACAAAAAATGTTAAGCAAAGTCAAATTTTGGCCAAAAATTAAAAGTTAAAATGCCTAACGACACAAACTGAAAATGAAAACCTCGAAATGGAACAAACCATCCTATTATTCAAAAAATGACATTCCGGACACAACTACGCTGATGGAATTCTCAATTGACCACGTTTACCAAATATATTGACCAAATCTAAATTTTGGCTAAAACTTAAAAGTTAAAACAAATACCTAACAGTACAAACTGAAAATAAAAGCCTCGAAACCCGAACCAAAATCCTATTAGAACAAAAACGAAATTTCAAAGCCAACCGCACTAACAGATTTCTCATTTGTGCACCTTTGCCAAAAAAAATTGAACAAAGTCAAATTTTGGCCAAAAGTTAAAAGTTAAAATGCCTATCGGAACAAACTGAAAACGAAACCCTCAAAACCAAACGAACAATCTTATTAGAAAAAAAAAATCTTCCCGATACAACTACGTTGACAAAATTCTCATCTGACCACGTTTACCAAATATATTGACCGAAGTTAAAGTTTTGCCAAAACTTAAAAGTTAAAATGCCTAACGACATAAATTGAAAATGAAAGCCTCAAAACTCGAACCAACAATCATATTAGACCAAAAATGAAATTTCAAAGCTAAGCCCTCTGATGGATTTCTCATCTGAGCACATTTGCAAAAAATGTTAAGCAAAGTCAAATTTTGGCCAAAAGTTATAAGTTAAAACGCCTAACGGCACAAACTGAAAATAAAAGCCTCAAAACCCAAACCAACCATCCTACTAGACCAAAAATGACCTTCTGAAGCTAACGATGCTGATGAAATTTTAATTTGTGCAAGTTTATCAAAAATATTGACCAAATTTAAATTTTGGCCAAAACTTAAAAGGTAAAACACCTAACAACACAAACTGAAAATAGAAGCCTCAAAACGAACCAACCATCTACTAGACCAAAAATGACCTTCCAAAGCTAACCACGCTAATGGAATTTTAATCTTAGCACATTTACCAAAAAAATTGACCAAATCTAAATTTTGGCCAAAATTTAAAAGTTAAAACGCCTAACAGCACAAACTGAAAATGGAAGCCTCAAAACCTGAACCAACCATCCTATTGGATAAAAAATGACCTTCCGAAGCTAACAACGCCGACGAAATTCTCATCTAACTTTAGGTCTGAAAGCCTTTAATATTGATGAGTTGCTGGGACAAATCTCCAGCTAACTCTAAAAGTACAGATAACTGATAATGAGTTAACTAAACAAAAAAACATAAAGAAACGTCCTCGGACTATGAGGACTCACCACTGAAGTTGTTGACTATGGACTGGAAGTCGAACTAAGCACGATCTGGATGTTGAGAGCCTGAACCTACATCATACAATGATGTAGCGCAAAAGTATATGTCAGTACTTTGAATGTACTGAGCATGCATGATATATATACTAAGCTGAACAATATAAACTGAACATGGAAATAGATATACTGAGACATAATTGAAAGCTGAGTAGGATGCAATGACTAAGTACTAATCATGAAGATAACATGTTGAACTGAATACTAAAGTAAATGTTGCTAACATGGTCAATGCAATAAGAGTATGACTGTGGGATGTACTATTAACCGACATAAATCACGTGAGCTAAACATGTAATCTGATGTATAAGCCCCATCGAGAGGACTCACTATACCTTGCCAGGGGTATTAAGGCATTACTGTGGCATGATTACTAAAACTGATGCCCAACTGTCACGATCCAAGGTATACCCTTGGTGTAAAATGACATATAGGGCCCCGAGAGGACATATACAAGCCATTTAGAATGCATAAACAAGACAATAGAAAATCAAGAGGTTTTAATATATAATTCATATCATAAAGAATTTTGTCAAAACGAAACGGAAGTTTACATAGTCTCAAAGTCATCTATTACATTAAGAGTGATTGGGATGTAATCCTGGCATCACATACAACATCTGAAAAAAGGATGAAAAGCAATAAAAAGTTCGGTCCTCGGAACATGATGAACAACCACTACTCAAATCAAGACAACCAAATTGATCTCTAGTCACGGGGATAGCGAAATTGGAGCATCGGACCCTACATTTTTAGAAGAATGTAGGCAATAGTATGCGTTAGTAATGTACCAAGTATGATAGAAATGCATAGTGTTATAAAATCATGCTAAAAAGGACCTTTCATGTACTGCAAAGACCTTTCATCGCCTTTTGTCTTACCATTAGAATAACTCCTAAAACTTGATTCAATGTTTAGGTGAGAAAGGATTTCAACTCTAAGAATCCTTCATGGGAGAAAACCTTTCATATTCATGTGTTGAGTATTATGTTAGAACTCCTTTCACAATAATCAACAACAACAACATTTAAGCTTTACTCTCAAAGCAACTTATATCATATTTCATAAATTTCACAAGAAGATGCATATCTTCATAAAATCCTTTTTTATAGTTCAAAATCCACTTTCAATCATCATAATCTAGAAAACATGGATTAAACGTGGGTTCATGGGAATTCATCTTAAAAGCATGGAATTATCTCAATTCATGCATAATAGTTCATAAAACAATCAGCTAAATCAACATTGAAAAGAACCCATGACATGAAAGAAAACCCTAACTTCAATTGGAGATTTTCTAACTTGTAAATTGGGGAATTTAGGCACCCTATGGAGGAAAGAGATCCATAGGTGAAAAATGGCATACCTTAATGCCAAAAGCTTGACTTCAATGGTGGAATTGAAGACTTGACTTGAAACCCTAGTCTTCTTCTTCAAACTCTAAGAGAGAAATATTTGAGAGGATGAATCTAGACAAGATTAACTGAAAGTCTGGAGAGGAACTATTACCTCCAGCTGAAACTGAATCAGAAGGAAAGAGGTGAGGATACTTGACCATCATGGCTTCTGCTTCCCAAGTAGCTCCCTCTTCAGATTGACTCCTCCACAAAACTTTTACTGAAGCGACTTTGTTATTTCTCAACCTACAAACCTAACGATGAAGAATCTCAATTGGAATCTCTTCATAGGTGAGGCTATCCTTCACAACCACACTTTCTAAATGTGACAGACTGGATGAATCGCTGCTAGTTCTGTTGGCATCTCTAACTCATAAGCCACATTACCAACCCTTTTCAGGATTTTGTAAGGACCTACATACTTGGGACTGAGCTTCCCTTTCTTGCCAAAACTCATCACCACTTACATGGGTGACACTTTCAGGAAAATTCAATCATCGATTTCAAACTCTAAGTCCCTTCTCCTCACATTTGCATAGGACTTCTGATGACTTTAAGCTATATTTAGTTTGCCTCTGATGAGCTGAACTTTCTCCATAGCCTCATGAACCTAATTTTGCCCAATCAAGGCTGCTTCACTTACTTTGAACCAACTAATCGGTGACCTGTATCTACGCCCATAGAGTGACTCATCAGGGGACATCTGTTATTGTAAGCGAACTCTATGTGAGGTAGGTGATCATCCCGGTTACCCTTGAAATCGATCATGCAAGCTCTCAACATGTCCTCTCAGGTATGAATAGTATGCTCTGCCTGACCATCCATATGCGGATGAAATGATGTATTGTGATTTACCTGAGTACTACGAGCTTTCTAAAATAACTTCCAAAAATGAGATATAAACGGAGGACCACTATCAGAAATGATAGATAAGGGAACCCCATGCAACCTGACTATCTCACTAATCTAGAGTTTGTCATAGTCCTCCGCTGAATCTGTAGTCTTGACAGCCAAGAAGTAAGTTGACTTAGTGACTCTGTCTACTACCATCCAAATGGAGTCATGTTGTTTGCGAGTACGAGGTAAACCCGTAGTGAAATCAATGTTATCACTTCCCACTTCCACGTAGGAATGCTAATATTTTGAGTCACACCTATTGGTTTATGATGTTCTACTTTAACCTATTGACAATTAGGACACTTAGCCACAAAATTTGTGATGTCCCTCTTCATGCATTTCCACCAATAAACTTCGGCATAGATCATAGTACATCTTAGTGGCACCAGGATGAATAAAATATCTGGAATTATGGGCTTCTGTAAAGATCTACTTCCTCAACTCATTCACATTAGGAACGCATAAGCGACTATGGTAGCAAAGCAGACCATCTCCCCCTTGGGAGAAAACCTGAACTCTCTGCTGATAAACTACACATTTCAACTAAAGTAATATAGGATGACTATCCTGTTTTTCCTTAACCTCCGCTACCAATGAAGATCCTGACCTAGTATGAACTATCAC
Source organism: Solanum raphanifolium (assembly GCA_036250405.1). NCBI lineage: Eukaryota > Viridiplantae > Streptophyta > Magnoliopsida > Solanales > Solanaceae > Solanum > Solanum raphanifolium. Next base: position 45,318 of record JAJOOE010003760.1, read on the forward strand.
ACCACCATTTGACGTGTCTGTAAGGCAAACTCCTAAGCGATCAAGCCGGTGAGCATCTTTGGGTAATTCTTTCTTCTCTTCCTCAACATGTGCCACACTACCCATGTATAGTCTACTGAGGGCATCGGTCACTACATTGGCCTTACCCAGATGGTATAACACATTCATGTCATAGTCTTTGAGGAATTCAAGCCATCTCCTCTGACGAAGATTCAACTCTTTCTAGGTGAACACGTACTTGAGGTTCTTATGATCTGTGAACATATCAACATGAACACCATACAAGTAGTGTCTCCAAATGTTTAGGGCAAATACTACAGCTGGAAGCTTGAAGTCATGAGTCAGGTAGTTCTTCTCATGAACCTTAAACTGTCTAGAAGTATATGTTATGACCTTACCTTGTTGCATCAATACACAACCTAAGCTGACCCTGGATGCATCACAATAAACCACATAAACGTCTGAACCATCTAGTATAGGCAAGACAAGAGTTGTAGTCAACCTGGTCTTTAATTCTAAGAAGTTTTTCTCACACTCATCTAACCACTGTAACTTAACCTTCTTTTGAGTCAACTTGGTACGTGAGGAAGCTATGGATGAAAATCATTCCAACAAACCTCCTATAGTAATCGGCCAAACCCAAGAAACTTCTGATATCAGTCGGAGAGGTGGGTCTGGTCCAATGTTGTACTACCTTAATTTTCTTAGAATCCACACGAATCCATTTGTTGGATACAAAATGACCAAGGAAAGCGACTAACTGTAACCAAAATTCACATTTGTTTAACATAGCAAAGAGCTGATAATTTTGAGGGTTTGCAAAAATGCACTTCCTCACTTCGAGAATAAATAAGGATATCATCAATAAAGACGATGAAAAACAAGTTCAAATACTATTTGAGCACCAATTTCATTAAATATTGGAAAGCTGCAGGAGCATTTGTTAGTCCAAAAGACATAACTACAAATTCATACTGACCATACCGAGTCCTGAATGTTGTCTTCGGGATATCACTATCTTTGACTCTGAGCTGATGATAGCTGAATTTTAGGTCTATCTTAGAAAAAAACTAGCTCCTTGAATTTGGTTGAACAAGTCATCAATCCCCGGGATGGGATATTTATTCTTGATTGTGACTTTGTTCAACTGATGATATTTAATGCACATTCTGAGAGAACCGTCTTTATTTCACACGAACAACACTGGAGAACCCCATGGTGAGAGATGCTAGGTATAATGAAGCCCTTATCAAGAAGGTCTTTCATCTGTTCTTTCAATTCCTTAAGCTCGGTTGGAGACATTCTTTAAGGAGGAATCAAAATAGGCTGGATATCAGAAAGGAGATCTATTCCAAAGTCGATTTCCCTTTCGAGAGGAACTCCGGGAAGACAAACTGGAAATACTTTTGGAAACTCATTCACCACTGGTACTGACTTAAGAGGGGGGTTTTAGAATTTGAATCCTTAACCCAAACATGATGATAGATATACCCTTTAGAAATCATTTTCCTAGCCTTAAGGTAAGAGATAAATCGACCTATAGGCACTGAGTTACTACCCTTCCATTCTAAGACTGACTCTCTTGGAAACTGAAACTGAACGATCCTAGTTCTACAATAGGTTGAGGCATTGATTAACGTATCAGGACACTTCTTCCAATACTAAGCGTCAACAATCGTTAAGTAGTAATATAACCCAACTAAGTGAGTTGGGTCGAGTCCCAAGGGATTGGTACGTATTTGAGAATCAATAAGAAATCATGAATATGCTCAAGTCAATCATAGGTAAAAACATTTACGAGTAAAAGCATGGTTCAAGTTAGGGGCGACACAAGTGCCAAATATCAGGGGGATTTGGTTTCAACTATAAGCTACAATAGCAAATAACACGAAAATAGCAAGTATAGAGATAGGTTATTAGAATGTGATTGGATTATGGGAAAAGTAGACAATTGGGTGATTGTAATTAATAGTAAATAGCTGTAAATCAGAGAATAAGCTAGAATTTAGTGGGGATAAATTTTCTCTCGAACAATTTACCCCGAATCAAATTGGTTTCTCTCGAACACCAATAAGCAGTAATTAAGAACAACCTATGCTTTAGTCCATTCACTCTCTCGAGCTGAATGTGTGGAAAAGGGTTTAGGGTTCACTCTCTCGAGCTGAACCCTTGACAATCCAATATCTAGAGACCATCAAATCAGTAATCTTGGTTTTAAAACCTATCTCTCGAGCAAGCCAAAAACATGAAGGTAGTGTTGCATTTGCAACTACAACCCTTTAGATTAAGCCACAATTACTGAATGAAATCACTTTTAAACAACATTTACACTATCAATTAACAATACCCACAACTAAATCAACCCATAATCACACCCCAAGAATTGGGGTTTTAGATCGACATCATAAAAAGGTAAAAATCGTTATCAAATTATGTTTCCATCAACTGGGTAAGATTTATATTGTCTTTACAAAGGTCTAAGATGAAGAATCTTCAACACCCACTTCCAATTTCTCAGAAATAGAAATTTTCAAATCTTCAAAGCTAAGGAAATATTGTCTCTAAACTCAGTTCTCAGCTCTCAAACTTGAAAACTTAATAATAATGAAAACTATTGAATGTTAGATTGATAGATACTAAACTAATAATTTAAAAATGTATTTACAGTCGCCAAAAATGTACTGTGAAGGACTATTCGGTGCAATAAGTCAGGATCGCCGATCCACTCGGTGATCCGCCCTTTGGTCAATTCCATCTCCTTTTTTGCTTTGGCCTTCAACAACTTCAAGCTCTGTAACTTTGGGCGATATAACACTGCATCGCGGAACCGTTCGGCGACTTGCCGACTCCTCCTGTCTATCGCTGACTTGATTTTCTCCTTCAAGGCTTGGCATACCGGAACATTAGACGAGACCATGGCCATTCGACGAGTCGCCCAATGGCTTAGACGTTCCTCAGGCCTTCTTTTCTTCGTTCTTTCAACTGCCTTGTTCCTTTTTGCTCATTAGTATCCATGCTTTGTTCCTCAATCCAAATACCTGAAAATCAAGGATTTATATCAGTTATTTGTACAAAATATGCATTTGAGGACACTAAATCTAATAAAATAAATCCCTAAATGAGTCCAAATCATGGACTCATCAACACCCTCAACTTAAACTTTTGCTTGTCCTCAAGTAAAACTCAAGTTCAACAGTTCAAAAAGGATGTCTAAAACAGTGCTACACAAGACTCAATCATGAATGCACACAAAAAGGCTCAACTTACTTATGCAAGGATCAATTGTGCACTCAAAGATTCAAGTTGTGACTTACCATTATCAAAGAATCTCAAGCTCAGAATACTTGCTTCAAAAGCAAGTTCAAGCTCAACAAAGGTACTCAAATGCCCTCACACAAATAATGATTCCATATTCACACACAATGGTTCACAGTTTTAAATCTCCGGAATCAAATGCAACGCTCACACTCATAAAGATGAACACAATGCATGACTTAACCTATAGGTTTGCCCGTATTTTCCAATCAACCCTTGTTTCAGCTCACTCAAGATCAAAACGGTCTTTCCAAGACTTGTAACGGGGCTAAGTGCAAATGTATGGTCATTTAGGCTCAATGGTTGTACTCCTCATGACTTGTGGTGTGAACAATACTTTCTTTCCTTTTCTTCATCATTCTCATTCGTGCTCAAAAGTCACCCCATTATTCACTTTCCATGGATGGTTGGAAACCCCATTTCTTTTTTGTATTTTCACAACTTTATTCCACAACTTTTTCATTTTTTTTCTTTTTCATTCTTTTCTTTTTTTTCTCCCTTTTTTTATATGGAGGGGTTCCATTTTTCTCAAAACCATGGGTCAAAGGGGTCTTTCTTGCACTTCTTGATTTACCTTCTCTTTTCACCACACCCCCAACTTAGGCTTTTGGGCTAAGTTGGCTATTCATACAAACCACAAATCATGAGGATTATGGGTAATGGGTCAAGAAATATCACAATTTCATCAAGTTTCTTCCAAGAAAAGGCTAAGGCTCAAAGGATGTTCAAACGGGGTTCACACACTCACAAGGTAGGCCATAAAAGAGGTCTAATGTCAAATTGTTTCACATTCTTCAAATTTGCCTAAGATCAAATCAAGAGATTGCATAACTTAGTCAACCGGACCAACGGGGAAAATTCTAGGTGTCATCATACATGGTTCACGGTAAGCTCATCACACAAGGCATTGACACCAATGTCAAATAAGACTCCTCACTTTTGCTAGTGTGCAATGCTCATCACAAGAGACTCAATTCGATACTTGGCTAGTCAAAACGAGATGCAAAGAGTTCACATATTATCTATGCAACTTTATTTGGCCCCATCGTAGTCGCATATTCATTTTTTTCGATTATGAGCACTATTCAAGTCAACGGTATTGATCAAGACCGATACTCAAATTTGCAAGAGAACTGCCACATTTAAACACAAGTAAGATGTGGCACAATTTTTTTGGAAGGGTCCAAAAATCATTTACAATTAAAAACAAGGAGCCACAAGTTCAATCATCCAAAAAAATAGTGTAACACACAATTATAGCTCAAAACCCAAAATATATAAACAAAACAAGGGAGTCACAAAAAGTGGGCCTCACCCCACCACAAATAAAATCATTTGTCCTCAATTGCAAGCAAAAATATCCAAAAGTCAAAATAAAGTAAGACAAAGAGGGAGGTAAAGAAGGGATCATGTATACTTAGTCACTCCATATGTCTGGGCATTAGTGCCCGGTGCATCAATCTAGACTTGGGCATCAGTTCCCGGACTCACCTCAGAAGAACCAACTCCACTGGACCCATCCATGGATGTCTCTGTCAGAGATGTCTGGATCACCGACTACACAATCGTCTCCTCATGGTTCGGAGGGTCTCTATATATGCACTCCTCCCTGATCTCGATCAGCTCCTCGTCTGTCACTCCCCGAGCTACCCCCGAGATGCGGACATGGGACCTAGGACCACAAGTGATCCCAAGCTAACCCTGCTGGCATGCTCATGAGCATACTAAATATAATTTGAATAATAGAAACTGTGCGGAAGCTAAATCATAAATAAGATGAAAAGATGGGGAATACCCATATACTATAACTGAGATAAATGAAAACTGATGAGTTTAATACAAGGAATATATTAACTCAATACTAAGCTGAATCTATATATGTCTGAAATAAGCCTCTAAACTGACTAGAAATGTTGGGATATGTGATATACCGTGAGTTTACGGTATTTCTAATACATTTCACTTACAAGTTGTGTGTGTCTAGGGCCTTTTTGTATTGGTTTTTATGTGTTTTATCATGTTTTACAGGAAGGTGTTCAGGCGCGGAAGTTTAGAGATAGCTGAAGGAAATGCAGAAAAAGGCATCCACGGAGGTCATCTACGGACCGTAAGTCCATTCACGGTCCG
>JAJOOE010003761.1:0-51839 GCA_036250405.1 Solanum raphanifolium
AATTTCCTTAATTCAATATAGTACATTTCACTGAAAGACTAATAGTGCTTAAGAAAATTAATTATTAGAAATAAAAAAATATATACACAAGAAAAAGAAAAAAATCACCACAAATATATGACACTCACATTTCAACTAATTAAATATCTAAAATAATCATAGTTCGATATAAAATTCAATTGAGAGAAAAAAGAAGAAGATATAGAATTTCATGCATATGAATTTCCTTAGTTCATGCCTTCATGGTATTTAAGTATGATTATAGGAATTGTTAGAATAGTTATATTTTGTAAGACTTAAATATTTTTTCATTGCTCCATACTCATTAAGATATTTAATGTTTCTATTGTCTTTGCAAGGAAAAAAAAAATAAGCGTTAAATATATCTTTCCCATTAGCCTTTTCTATAAATTCTCAAATAGATTGAACATATTATTTTCTTTTTAGTATTACTTTATGCATTTAAGAATCTTGAAAACTTAAAAAAACTTCATAACTTGATTAAATTTTTTTGAATACAATTATATTTATACCTACTCACCAAATGAATATCAACATTATTTTATTTAGTAGAAAAACGGATGGAACTTATTTTTGTGTTTATATTCTAACCTATATTAATTGTGAATATACAATACGATGTGTTTTTAAAGAAATTTCCTGATATCTTGTTTTCATTTAATTATTTCTTGAGTAGCAAAGACTAATTAAATAAATAGATAACTTAGTGAAGAAATATATAGTCAAAGGTCTGCTAACAAGCTATTTTTAACATATTTTTTCATATTTACTTAAAACAAAATATAGATAATGTTTTATGTAACTTTTGGTTTAGAATTTAAAAACTTAAGTTTTGAAAAAAAACTTTTATGTATATTATAATTTCTTCTATTTAAATTATAAGTTTGAAAGAAATATTGAAAATAAAATTGATTATATTTTTTTGATAATTTTAATATTCGAGTATTAGAAAGAACGAAAAATAAATCATGAATTTGGTGGGCATTTGGCCATATATAATTAGAAATTGATTTTTTTTCATTTTACTAGAAATTTTTAAAATCAAAGTTGTGTTTTGTTATATTATTTTCACAAATAAGGCAAAATAACATTTTATTTGAAATTCTAAACATGAAGGTGTAATTTGAATTTTTCATAGTCAAAATTAATTTTTAAATGAAGTAAAAATTATTTCAGAAAAAAGACGGGTGATATAGTTTAAGTTCACTAGTTGGTAAGTAAAAGGGAGCTTATTATGCTTTTAATTATAACACCATAATCAATGCGGCTCAAATCCTCGGATAAACAAAAAGAACGAGAACAACTTCAAGGTAAATCATCAGTCATGCCTAAATCGTGTATTGTGTATTACGGGTGAGGGTCACATTATTATAATTACAATATTGGCGGTGAACCAGAAAGAAGAGAAATTGAATTGTAAAATAAAAAGGAAACTTGTATAATGTGATAACGTTTTTTTAAAACTTGGGGAAAGAAATAGTTGCGACTATGAGGTAATGATTAGGAGCATATGGTGTATTTTTTTTTAAGAATAAATTTGGCATCTGTAAATTGGAATTTCTCATAGTTTTACTGATGTGCCAACTTTTTTTTTTAGGTAAAAAAAAGGATACTTATATTATATATTAATTAGCATCATTACATGGGAGTGGCAGGGCTAAATGCCTGCTAGTACAGTTCTGGGAGGATACAACAGCATTATAACTACTACTAATACAATTTATAGACATGGGAATAGGTCTTTGAAGCCTAACAAAAAAAGTTCCTCCTTTGTCTGCGTCCAATTTCTCTAAAACACACACCGGTGGAACTTCCAAGCAAAAAAACAAGTTAGCCTGATTAATCGTCGACCCCCCCTTGCTAGCGCATCTGCCACTCTGTTAGCTTCCCTAAAAGTGTGCTGAATTGGGGGTTCCCCAGACACCTCAGCAGATCCCTACAATCAAATATCATGTTTGTGTAAGATGGGTGATCATTTTCAATGAAAGTGATGAGTTCCTTGCAATCGATATTGACTTCCAAAGGTAGTAATCCTCTTGCTAAAGCTATCCTGAGTCCCTGCATGAGAGCTGTTAGTTCAGCTTTAACATTATTGGACATATGGAGATTTCCCATATAACCTATAATCCAATTTCCATTGTGGTCTCTGATAACTCCTCCTGTGTTGCTTCTGCCGGGATTCCCTATTGAAGAACCGTCACTATTTAGTTTATAACCTCTCTCTGGGGCGTCCACTTGTTAAGGGTTGGTTGATTCTTCTTTTTGGCACTTGTGTCTCCAGTGAGACTGTGGAATTCAATGGCATGATTAAGGGTTTTTTTGATACACAAGTTGGTTTTTATGTTCTTATGGTAATTTTCATTTCTTATTAACCACAGACTCCATAAGAAGAAAGGAAATAAATCTTACCAGGCAAGAAAACTTTGGTTTGTATGTACTTGCAGCCTCTTTATTCCCTCTAGCCAATCTTTTTCTTGGCCATTCCTAATTTTGTTAATGGATCTTAGTACTTTTAATTCGTTCCACATTTTTTTTGCAATGTAGCATTCCATAAATATGTGTTCTAAAGTTTCGGCTTTGTGACATATATGGCATGCCTGATCGATGTTTATACCGATTGAATGTAAATATTTCCGAGTAGGTAGTCTACCATGTTGGCACAGCCATACGAAGAATTTTATCTTGTTTGGGCATCTGAGGGACCAAATCCATTTATATTTGTCGGGTGGCTCCTTTTTATGCTTGTTCATTAGGAGCTTGTATACTGAAGAGGTTGTTAATATTCCATTAGAATTTAGCTTCCATGAGGCAGTATCCTATTTATTGTGTGTTATATACGTGCATTGAAGTAGATTTATTAATTCTTCTGGGAGATCGAATGATATATCCTCTGTTTTTATGACATTGTTCTCCTGTGCTACTTCTCCTACTTTCATATCTAGTTCTGTTTCTTTTAGGGGTCCTTGAATTTGTTCCCTGATTGTCTTGCCATTTGGTAGCCATGTATCAAACCAAAAGGATGTTAGTTTGCCATTTCCTAGAACCCACTCTATGCCTTTTTTGCAGATATCCCAGCCTACTATGAGGTCTTTCCAGATTTTGTTGTGATTTTTTAAAGATTTAGAGCTTCTATCGAGTTTTCCATTGGTTGTGTATTTTTTTAATAAGATTGAGGCCCATAATAAGTTCGGATTTTTAAAGGTTCTCCAAGTCAATTTTGATAGAAGGGCTTTATTCTTTATATTTGATCTTTGTAGTCCTACCCCTCAATCACTTTTTTTAGCTGTTACTACTTCCCATTTTATTAGATGGAGCTTTCTCTTTTCCTTAGTTGATCCCCATATGAAGTTTCGTTGTATTTGGTCTATTTTATTTGTGATTGATTGTGGGAGTTTCGTCATTTGCATAATGTGGGTTGGAATATTATTGAGGCATGCTTTCGCCAGGGTGGTTCTTCCCTCTATGTTTAGAAATTTGGTCTTCCATCTCGCTAATTTGGATTGCATATTATCAATAATGAACTGAAAATTATTATTTGTGACTCGACTGTGGATATTGGAATGCCTAGATATTTTCCAAAGTGTTTTCCACATTTAATTTTGAGTTTCCAGTCTCTGGGCAATTATTAGAGAAGATTACCTTTGATTTTAGTGTGTTTATTACTTGCCCAGAGGTTTGGTAGAACACTTTCATAACTTCTTGTATACATTCACAATTAGTTACAATTGCCTTACTCATAAGTACTAGGTCGTCTGCGAAGAACAAGTGCGAAATTTTTGGTCCTCTGTTTGAGATTTTTATTGGAGTCCAATTTTTTAATTGCACCTCTTGGTCTATCTTCCTAGATAAGATTTCCATATTGAGAATGAATATGTAAGGTGACATTGGGTCCACTTGTCGTATTCCCCTTGATGGTCTGAAGTATTTTGTTTTTGATCCATTAATGAGGATTGCCATTCGACTCGTTGAGATGCATGATATAATTAACTTGATGATATTACTGGGAAATTGGAAGTATTGGAGTGTTTCTTTTATAAAGGACCACTCAATCTTGTCGAAAGTCTTTTCTAGGTCAATTTTAAGAATTAGATTTGCTTTCTTGCCTTTCATTTTTTAAAGTGTGAAATGATTTCCTGTACGATAATGGCATTATTTGTTGTTTGTCTATTCTTTGAAAAACTTGCTTGACATCGCCCAATTATTTTGTCCATGATGGGTCGCATTCGTTGGGAAATTATCTTTGTCATTACTTTGTATGTGGTGTTGCAAAGGCTTATGGGCCTGAAGTCTTTTAAGTTATTTGCATTCTTTTTCTTTGGGATTAGGCATATAAGAGTATCATTTATTCCTTCGGGGATGAGCCCTTGTATGAAGGAATCTTTACATAATTGATTGACTGAGTTTCCTACTATACTCCAGTATTTTTGGTAAAAGAAAGGATGGAGTCCGTCCAGTCCAGGGGCCTTAAGGGGTTGGAAGGAACATATGGCTTTATGGACTTCTTCCGATGACGGTGTTACTCCGAGGCTGGAGAAGTCTCTGGGGATATCTTGGTCCTCTAAGCATGTCTTATTTCATTTTGAGTGGGACTGTTTGGTGTGAAACAGGTCCTTAAAGTAGTTGAAAATGGTGTTTTTAATTTCGTTTTGATTAAACAACTATTCCCCTTCATCAGAGATCAAGGCAGTGATCCTATTCTTCCTTCTTCTATTTAGTGTGGTTGTATGGAAGAATCTAGTATTTGCGTCTCCTTTGTTTAACCAGTTTACTCTAGACTTTAATTTCCAGAATTCCTCCTCGATACGTAGTAAATAGTTATATTCTTGAATGAGCCCATTTTCAAGTTGTGCAAGAAAAGAGTTATGCGTGTAATTTAGGGACTTTTGGATTCCTTCTAGTCTTCTCATTATTTTTCTTTTCTTTGAGAATATATTTCCAAAAGTAGTATGGTTCCATATTGTTACTTTTTCCTGAAAAATAGGTATAGAGTTGAGTATATTATTTCCCTCCCCCCCATGCGTCACTAATTATTTTTTGTAGGTCCGGGTGGGTGGCCCACATTGTCTCGAATCTAAATTTTTTCCCTCTTTACGTTTTTGAGTGGAAAAAGTGAAAGAAGGAGGGGGCAATGATCCGAGTGGGTATGAGGTAGGTGTTGAACCTGGGAGTCGGGGAAGGTATGGATCCAATTGTCGTTTGCAAGAAATCTATCTAATCTTTCGTATATGAGTTGAGATCTATTTTTAAAACGTTTATTTAGCCACATGTAACGACTTCCTTTAAACCCCATATCGATTAGTTCACAATAGTTGACTGTATCCAAAAACTCCTTTGTATTATTTTTATTAATTGGTTTGCCTCCTTTTTTTTCCGTTATGCTTAGGAGTTCATTTAAGTCCCCTCCTAGTAACCAGTTTCCTTTGTAGTTTTCTTTTATAGTTTTCAGATTCTGCCATAATATATTCCGAGAGTGTCTATACGTACTAGCATATATATTACTAAAAAGCCAGGATTCTTTAGTTGAGCGTACCTTAACTATCGCTTGTATCTCTTGGCCAGTTCATCGTCCCAGAACATCACCATTCCTCCTGAGTTGCCAATAGCTGATACTTGGATCATATTATTAAAAGGAAAGTTGTCTAAGAGAGCTTGATGGTCCTGCATTTTTGTTTCCACAAGGGCTACCAGTGAGGGTTTGTGCCAATCCACAAGGTTCCTAAAGTTTCTCCTAAAGTCGTCCCCGTTACACCCTCTACAATTCCAAACTATTATATTCATTGATTTGTTTAAGGTGGGTGTTATGTTCTCCATTACTTCTCTCTCTCTCTCCGTTATTAGAGTCGGGTTCATTATCACTACAAAGTTCCCAATTTTTGGGTTGGACGGGGCTCGTATATCTATTGAGCTTTTGGACAGATTTGGTGGACAGATGAGTATGAGTTTTTTTCCGTATCTCTCTTTGAATATTACTTTCTGATCGAGTTTCCCTCATCATGATTATTGCCTCTTCTATTTCCCTCACATCTATTTCATCTTCTTGACTTAATACTACCCATGGGGGAGGGGAAGTTCTGGGATGCGGTATTACCTGGGAGGTTGATGCTGAGATGTTGGAAACCACTTGGGGAGGACTCTCTCTTGCTTCGTTGTGCACCACTATTGAGAAGATCGGGTCTGTCCCGACATTGTTCCATGGGGTCATTACATTCCCTGGTATGTGGTGAGGAAATAAGAAGGGAGGGAACATCATACGCTTTAGGTTCATGTAGGGGTTGAGGAGGTTGAAGAGTGGCATCTCCTATGTGGGATAATGGTAGAAGGGAATTTGCGAGAATGGGAAGCTTATTGGAGGCTGGAGTACAGTTGACAAGTACAGTTGACAACCACAAGTGGTTGTTGTATGTTTCTATCGTCATCCTCATTCCCTCTGAGACGATCTGAGCCAAGAACGTTGGATTTTGACCAGGATTGCTACATGCCTTCCCTTCACTATCGCACTGAAGGATAGAGCTTGTCCTTGCAAGCTCATTTCCATCCAAGAATGGGGAGATGGGTTTGGTTCTGGAGCATGTGTCGCGTAGAATGTGTGCTCCCCCAAGCTCATTTGGAAGGTTTGAAATGGAATAGCAGGATGGGGTGGGTTCATGGTTATTTGGCTGGAAGTGGGATTGTTCATGGGATTTCGAGATGAGCGCCTCTGGTTAGCTCTTCTCCTCTGGAATGAAACTGTAATTCTTGGCATTTTTGGAAGGTATTGGAAGATCTATGTAGATAGAGTGTATTGGAATGGATATAGATACTTTAGAGTCAGTACTAGCAATATTTGAAGTTAATTTGGGAGCTGGAGTAAATGGTGTATCCTTTTTAAAAGGGGCACTTTCTTTATTTCCATTTTTAGCATAAATTGATGATGACGTAGTTGGAATTGTATGTTATTGGGTGATATCTTCTTCCAGAAGTTTGGAGTGAGAGGTAGTTGAGAGTGCCATCAAGGCATTCTGTGTGTTTAAGTGGTCCATAGTGATTAACGTAGTGTTATTAGGGGTAATATGAGTGTTATGGGATCTATTTTTGAGTTCCAAGGGATGTGGAAGTAGATTAGTGGTATCCTTTCTAGGGGGCAATGTATGGGTTCTTTTAGGGGTACCAGAAACAGTAGCTGACTCTGCCTCTTCTGCAATTTTTGAGTTTTTTTGATTTTTTTAATTATTTTCGCACTGTTTGCTAATGGACTTGACGTCACTTGGTGTGTCGTCGCCATAAATTTTTTCTGACCCTTATTGCAGTGTAGTAGGAGTGGCATTAATTTTTTCCGGCGCTTGATCAGGCGTTTGAATTTTGTCTTGGGTATTTTTAATATATGGTTTTCCTTGGGAAGTTTCCCCATAGCTTTTGGATGCTTTTTTATATTTAAAGACTTTTGATTCGAGGTACTTACCTGACTCGGCATGGAATAAATTGACATGGATACCTTTTTTCGCATTGGTTTCCATCGTTGTACCGTCCTGTTCCATTCTTTTATTTGGATTAGCCTTTTTTCGGAACATGACTATTTGCCATGCTTCTTCCTGCTTTATTGGTTGGGCCCTGCTCTGTGCTCCTTTATCCTTCGTTGTGTCCATCTCTATTTGATTTTTATTTGTTTCCTTCGTAGCTGGTCTGTGTGAGCAGAGATTCCCCGTGTGTCCAAGGACGTCACAATTTGGACACAAAATATTGTATCCTTCATAGGCTAGTTGTTGGTTGTGATGGCCAATACAAATGGATTTTTTTACAGGAACTCCAGTTGGGACTTCAACGCATATTCTGGCGTAGCGGCCTCTCAAGGCCTCTGATGTGCATACTTCTGTCTTAACAAGCTTGCCAAGTTTTTGCCTATTCTAGCTAGGATTGAGTGATCGTATAATTCAGTAGGTAGCTCCGAAAGTCTAATCCATATTATTGATTTGGTTTCTTTTGCTTCGGAGGCCACGAAATTTGGGTGCCAACGCTTGACTGATAGGAAAAAATCGTTAATAAACCATGGCCCGTGTTGTAGTGTTTTTTGAAGGTTCTTCTCTTTATAGAATTTCACTATGTAGTAGTCGTATCCTAGATCTATAAGGATGATTTCTTCGGAGACTCTCCATAGGACGGATAATTTCTTTTTTAGATACAGGTGGCTCATTTTTTTTCCATATACTTTAATGATGATGGAATATAACCATGGTTTGTAGATCCTCTGTTTCTCTTCCTCTGTTAGGTGTATTCCTTCCTCATCTTCCATGCCTTCATATGTGTTGGTCGTGCCATCAGTGTTTGTTTTTTCGCTCCCTGGTGGCTCGTCGATTATCATATCCTCCTCAAGATTTGTCCTTGGTGTTGTCTGTTGATCGATTGTCTTTGAATATGGGGTAATGAGCATCTCCTTAAAGGATACATTCTTGTCACTCTTTGCTTTGATTTCGTCTTGTGTACTCGTATCTTTGTCTGGTGGAATCTTGTGACTCAGGATTTCTTGTTATAGATGCATTTCTTCATCCATATCTTAATGGAAAATGATTATATGACTTGTTTAAACTTACTTAATTGTATAAATTTTAATAGTTTATTTTTTATTAATTAATTATTCTCTTTTTAAAATGAGAAAATACATAAAATCCCCTCTGAACTTGGCAGCAAAACTTACTTTAGTACTTTAACTTTACATATAATTATTTACCCCCCTAATTTCATTTCAAGTGAATTTAAATCCACCCTAAGTTTATGAGACCAGTCTCACAATGGCAAATGTATTCCACACGCGCCATGTCATCGACACGTCAGTGTCACGTCATTGCCACGTCAGTGCCACATTGATAATTGTTTAAATTTTGAGTTTTTTATTCTTTTTTTTTGTTTTCTTAATTCATAATTTTAGAAAGGAAAAAAGAAAAAGAAAATTAATCCAAGATTATAAAAAAGAAAAATAAACAGTAAAAAATTCTCAAAAAGATCAAACTCCACAGATCTAAAATTCTCAAGACCATTTCACTAAAAACATTCAATCTTTAAGGCCCATTATCAAAGTAAATACATAGTTATAACTAAAAAATTAATTTGAGATGAAAAAATTATAAATATTTCACTCAAATGAGCTTTAAGTTCATCAAATCAATAAACACTTTCATAAATAGTGATCTTGAAGCAATAATAAGTTGTTGATTTTTTTTCTTTTTTTTCATTGTTCATCACATCTAAGAATAAGTGAGAATAATTTGAAATTATTATCATTTAGTGATGGAAAATAAATAGGGATATGAATGTTTCGAAGAAGGAGAAAGAAGGGGGTGAAAGAGGTTCATCGACGAAGAAGAAGAAAGGGATGAGGCAGGTGGTGGCTAAGACAGTGGAGTTCGAAAAAAGAAGAAAGAGGGGTGCGGATGGAGGGTTCGAAGAAAGAGAAATAGGGTGAAGGTGAAGGATTTCTAAGAAAGTAAAAGAAAGTGGGGAGTTTGAAAAAGAAAATAAGGAGGTGGGGCACGTGGTGGTTGAGGGTGGCAAGGGGTGGTGGGGTGTAAGGAAGATGAAGAGAAAAAAATTTATTGGCTGAAAAGAAAAAATAAAAGTAGCCCAATTATTTTTTTTCTCTTTAATTTTTAACTTTTTACGCGCTTTTCTTTTTTTTATTTGCCACATCAGCCATTAAGGGGGTATTTAATTCATTTGAAAGTTGTTTAAGGGGTATTTGAACGCCCGTATAGTTAAAGTATTAAAGTAAATTTTGCAGCCAAGTTCGAAGGAAATTTGATGTATTTCCTCTTTTAAAATTCTACTAGTTATGGTCTATACATATGTAACCTAACCTAGTAAGTTTATTATCCTGATGTGCCAACTTGAACGTGGGTTTCTATTTATATATTATTATACTAGTAGTAATGTGTGTTGGACAGAATTGAAAAGGGCAAAATATATGCCTTCTGCAACGTGTGGTCATAATGTATTATGGATGGGTCAAGTCCTGGTTAATGATGACCAAATGATTTGAGGGTAACTATAGGTCAATAATTGGATAATTAATTGTTGATGAATAATTTCTAAGAATATAACTTGTGTCAATTTGAGTTCTGAAAAGTTTTGGTTTTCTTGTAAACTAAAATGTTATGTCCATAATTTGGGTTTTTAGTGTTTCTCCAATTCCTTCTTATAATTGTCACATATAATTCAAGTTTCGATATATTAAGATAGGTAATTAAATATTAGGTGTATTGTATTTTGTGAATATCATTAGACTTGTGATATTTTGAGGAATTAAGACTTAACCCTAGGCATGAAAATTGGAGAAAAGTTGAAAGAGTTGACATGTCAATTGGCATCAAAAGTTAAGAACTTGATTATAGATTCGTGCTCTATGATTTTTGGTCTATGTTAGACACATAGTGATATGGATGTTGTTAGTTTTGAAATCTTATTGAGATCATTAATGTGAATGAATTGCTTTGAGTTGGAAGTTCAACGAAAGGGGAAGGCTCAAGTCCCGAAGTGATTGTTCGACTATTTGAAGTAAGTGGATTTCTAAACCCTTGTTAAGTGTGTAGAGTCATGTATTTCCTTGTGATATGTGTTGGGGAGTAATGGGACTTGGTGATGGGATAACTTGTTCATAATGAATAACTCTAATGATGAAAAGGGGTAATAAAAAGCTATGTGATTAATTATTGGTGTGTGAAGTGTTGAGAATGGTTTTGAAAGGCTTGTTGATTCATTGTTGACGTTGTATCACGATTGTGTTGTTGTGAATTGTGCAATGTTATGAAAATGGTCATCTCTTCATTATTTGTGTGAACATGTCATTTGCATTGTTCTGAGACATGGTTGTGACAAGTGTTATGTGAATTGAGAAAGATAAGAAAGTAAAGAGGATGTACCATTTCGAGGGACGTGTCGCGCACCGATATGGATATATCATATTAATGTGGACGTCCATAATTCAAGATATAATTTCACCATTATGCGTAATAATACTCACACCTCCACCATCTCTTCATTCATCTTCCACACCCCTTAATCTTCGCCACATTCTCAATAATTAATATCATGTTTATTGCTATCTCTTTGTATGCCTCTTAAACAATATAAATAGAGGTCTTGAGGATGTGTTATGCACTTCAAGATTTAGAAAACACTTGAATATACTTGGAAGAATAAGAAAATTCTCTCTTGTCTCTCTACATTTCTTGTCTATTTTCTTACTTATATTATTACTCTTTTTAGTTTTGTTTTACTATATATTTTCATTCTTGAAAAGTTAAAATGCTATATCTTATTGTATTTACCTTCACAAAAATAAATGTACTGATACTTGTATGCCTATCTTAAGATACTTGTATGCCTACCTTCACATCTTTTGATATATTTTGTCTTCTTTATATATTTTATTCATATATTTATTTTTAGATTAATTTCATTCCAATATTCATTGATCTCTTTGTATAATAATCAAACATTGAGGTTTAACGTATATCATATTCGTTCTAAGGAATAAAATTCTTCAAATAAATAAAAAATAACATGTATTGACACAAAGGGAAGTTCAGTTGTTATGCATTTTTTGCTTTAGTATAGTATAAATAAAAAATATCATGTAGTGACACAAAGGGAAATTAAGTTGTTATGCATTTTTAGCTTTAGTATAATATATAATTGTAGAAGTAATTTAATTTTTATATATTTTTTTTTTCCTCATCATATATTATTAGATCTTTGTTTAAAAAATCTCTATGCATGTGATGTCCTTTTTGTTCTTGTGAATACAATTCATTCACATATAATCGGAATTATAGTCTTACAAATTAATGCATTGAACATTTCAATCAAGTTTAATATTTTAATGAATGAAAATTCTCAATTAAATTCTTAAAAATTAGATGATATGATCACAAAAAATATTCTGAAGAAAAATACTTGAAATATCTACCTTTAGATTTATTATCGTTTGCCCACAAATAATTTCCTTAAATCAATATAGTACATTTCACTGAAAGACTAGAAGTGATTAAGAAAATTAATTATTAAAAATAAAAAAATATATACACAAGAAAAAGAAAAAAAAATCACCACAAATATATGACACTCACATTTCAACTAATTAATATCTAGAAGAATCATAATTCGATATAAAACTCAATTGAGAGAAAAAAGAAGAAGAAACGGACTTTCATGCATATGAGTTTTCTTAGTTCATGGTATTTAAGTATGATTATAGAAATTGTTAGAATAGTTATATTTAGTAAGACTTAAATGTTTTTTCATTGCTCCATACTCATTAAGATATGTAATGTTTCTATTGTCTTTGGAAGGAAAAAATAAAGCATTAATGAGGCATATATATATCTTGCCCGTTAGCCTTTTCTATAAATTCTCAAATAGATTGAACATATTATTTTCTTTTTAGTATTACTTTATGCATTTATGAATCTTGAAAACTTAAAAAACTTCATAACTTGATTAAAAAAAAATTGAATACCATTATATTTATACCTACTCACCAAACGATTATCAACATTTCACAAAAAAAATTATTTAGTAGAAAAACGGATGGAAATTATTTTTGTGTTTATATTCTTTTTTTTTTTACGATACAATGAGATGTGTTTTTAAAGAAATTTCCTGATATCATGTTTTCATTTAATTATTTCTTGAGTAGCAAAGACTAATTAAATAAATAGATAATTTAGTGAAGAAATATATAGTCAAAGGTCTGCTAACAAGCTATTTTTACACATATTTTTTCATATTTACTTAAAACAAAAAATATATAATGTTTTTATGTAACTTTGGTTTAGAATTTAAAAACTTAAGTTTTGAAAAAGGCTTTTATGTATATTATAATTTCTTCTATTTAGATTATACGTTTGAAAGAAATATTGAAAATAAAATTGATTATATTTTTTAATGATTTTAATATTCGAGTATTAAAAAGAAAGAAAAAATAAATCATGAATTTGGTGGGCATTTGACCATATATAATTAGAAATTAAATATTTTTCATTTCACTAGAAATTTTTAAAATCAGAGTTGTGGTTTGTTATATTTTTTTTCACAAATGAGATAAATAACATTTTATTTGAAATTCTAAACATGGAGGTTTAATTTGAATTTTTCATAGCCAAAATTAATTTTTAAATAAAGTAAAAATTATTTCATAAAAAAGACGGGCAATATAATTTATTTCTCCGTGCAAAGCACGGATAAGTGCACTAGTTTTATTATATACTTGAAGAGTTACTTCATTTTCTTTCAGGTCTTGGCTTCATTGAAACGTATGGTTGGGCAGTAGATAACAAGGATCAAATTTCACCTCTAGGATTTGAAATTATATTTTCTAGTATGATCAAATTTGCAGAGAAATTAAACTTAAATTTGCCTTTGAATCTTGATATTATTGGAAATTTGGTGAATTGCAAAACAGATTCAACAATTAAAAGGTACATATTTCGTATTACTTAAAAAAAAAAATTAATTTTATGAGTTCGGCATAGAGGAAAAATATTTTTCTTCCCACCTCACTATCCCACACCTTCATTTCTCAGAATATTTTTCCAAATTATCTACAAATAAGTTTTTTACTTATGTATCAAATACAAAAAAATATATCATTTTATTTTTCTTCCCACCGAACACACCTTTATACACTTTTTTTGACTATATATATCTAAACATTTACCAAATAATTTCACTAGGAATGATGAATATATGGGTGAAGGACTTGGTGAATTATGTGATTGGAAGGAGATAATAAAGTTACATCAAAGACAAAATGGTTCATTATTTGATTCACCAGCCACTACTGCAGCTACCTTGATTTATCATCAACATGATAAAAAATGCTATGAATACCTTAATTCAATCTTGCAAAAACACAAAAATTGGGGTACGTACCATGATCAATATAGCATTTTTTTATGCATATGAAAAATCACTCTATCTGTTTCAATTTATTTATCTTATTTTCATTTTTAAAAAATGTCTTTTTCCGACCCTAAGCTAGAACATGGGCCGATCTAGAGGTTCAGGACTTAAACTGGCACAACTATCTTACGGAGGGGCGGAGCTAGCCTACTGTTAGAGGTTTATCCTGTTGGAAAAGGCAAGCACAAAATAAATGTGCACGATAGGGCAATAGCGGAAGAAAACTCAAGTCAAAACTTTCCCTTCTATTTGAACCAAGAGAAGACAAAATAATGCAAGAATAAACACTGTTTGGGCAGCAAACAAATCAACCAAGCAAGAAAAATAAATCAACACACGAGACACCAAAGTTTAACGTGGAAAACCTCTTCGGTGTGAAGAGTAAAAACCACAAGGCCAAAGCTCCACTATAATCAACAAGAGTTACAAAAGTGTTCTCCAAAATGGTCACCAACAAAGTCTCAAACAATGAGCAACACAACTACAAGCTAGCACCAAAAACAGAGAAATAAAAAGGAGTAAAAACACCAAATCACAGCTACTGTTCACGAGCAAAAATCTGGAGCTACAGGACTCCAAATCACCCTCTCTCAGTTCTCAATCAAAGAATAAGTTGAAAGGAACAAGTTATCCAAAAATCAGCTCAATCAGATGAGAAACAAAGCAGAAATCGCAATTTGAAATTGGCTGCTAGGGCTTGTGCGAAAATCTGTACTTTCTCAGTTTTCTCTCTATATGGCTGCTCTCAATCTCTTGTGATGTCTCTAAAATAGGACTTAAAAGAAAGTTTTACATATGCACCATAATATTGGGCTTATGGGCAAAAGTGAGCTAGTCAAATTTGGGCTAAATTTATCCACAAAGGAAAGGAAGGAAGACCCAAAACCTTGGATTTTAATTTATCCACATAGGAAGGGAAAAAGGCCCAAAACCCAACAATACTCCCCCTACCGACTATGTGGAGGAAACCACCATTCCGGCGATCATGCAACATTCTTCAAACTTCCTTCTTGGCAAAACTTTAGTCATCATGTCTGAACCATTATCATTGGTATGGATTTTCTCAAGCTCAAGCAACTTAGAATCCAACATATCTCGAATCCAATGATATTTCACATCAGTGTATTTAGACCGACCATGAAATGAAGAATTCTTGCCAAGATGAATAGCACTTTGACCGTCGCAATAAAGCACATACCTCTCTTGAGCACAACTAAGTTCCCCCAAAAATCTCTTCATCCAGATCAACTCTTTGCAAGCTTCAACAACTACAATAAGCTCAGCCTCTGTAGTAGATAAAGCAACACATTTTTGCAATTTAGATTGCCAAGACACAGCTCCCCCTGTAAAAGTAATCAAGTAGCCTAAAGCAGACTTACGAGTATCAACATCACCGGCCATGTCTGAATCGGTATAACCACAAAGAATAAGTTTTCCTATCCCAAAATACAAACTCAGACTAGAAGTGCCGCAAAGATATCTCATAATCCACTTTACAACATTTCAATGCTCTCTTCCCGAATTAAAAAGAAAATAGATAACAATACCAAAATCAATTCCTTTTTTCTGGTTGAAACCCTCCACAACTAATCTAGCTTTATACCATGGAGCTGAGTTACCATCTTCATGTTTCACCCTAAAAACCCATCTGGTTTTTAAAGATTTCGATCTTTAGGTAACATAACCAAATCAAATGTATGATTATCATGTAGAGACTTTATTTCATCCTCCATAGCATCAAACCACCTTTCTTTTTCTTCACTTTCATGGCCTCATCAAGATTCTCTGGTTCTCCCCCGTCAGTTAAGAGTACATAATCATTGGGAGAATAACGAGATGAATGTATTTTCTCTCTAGTAGTCTTCTGAGAGAACTATCTAGAGCATCAATAATAGTTGGTTGTTGACCAACTACATCGTCTTGCACTGGAGCATCAACGCAATACTGGTCATTCTGATTATGATCAACATCTTCAATATCAACTTAATTTTCATCATTTTGAAGATTTTCATCTGGTGTAATAGTTAAAGGTATTGGATCAACATCAACTAGGCTCTCACTATTCTGAGAATCAACTTTCTCAACTTTGTCAAGATCTTCAATTGTTTGGTCTTCAAAGAACACAACATCACAACTTCTAACAAGTTTCTTCTCAACTGGATCAAAGAAATGATAGCCGAATTCATCCTGACCATAACCAACAAAGATACATTGCCTAATTTTAACATCCAACTTTGACCTCTCATCCTTAGGAACATGCACAAAGTCTTTACACCCAAAAACTTTAAAATGATTATAAGAAAACCAAACTCTGTTAGGAACATCACCATTCAAAGCAACAGTAGGAGATAAATTAATAACATAGGCAGCAATATTAAGTGTTTCTACCCAAAAGGAATCTGGCAGCTTAGCATATGAAAGCATACATCTAACCCTCTCAACAAGAGTTCTATTCATCCTCTTCGATCCGCTAAATCATTTAGTTGAGGAGTCTTTGGAGGAGTTTTCTGATGCCGAATACCATGCTCTCTACAATATCTATCAAAAGGATCAATATACTCACCACCATTATCAGGATGGATGTATTTTAATTTCTTCCATGTATGTCTCTCAACCAATGCTTAAATATTCTTGAACACATCAATTACCTGATCCTTGGCCTTTAAAGAAAATACCCAGAGTTTACGAGAAAGTCACAAAGTAAAGTGCATTACCATGAGACTTTACCTTAAAAGGACCACACAAATTAGAATGTACCAACTTTAGCAAATCAAGCTTTCTTGAAGGCGGATGACTCTGAAAATAAACTATTTTCTGTTTACCGGCTAAACAATGAACACACTTGTTCAACTTTTCTTATTTCACTCCAGAAAGTAAATTCTTCTTAGCTAAATTTTTCATCCCATTCTCGCTTATATGACTCAGTCTTCTATGCCATAACAATGATGAAGTATCATTCTCCACCACATTTTACTGAGCCTCTGAATATGGAGCCGTGAAAAACATACAAGTTAGACAACTTGTCATCATGGGCTACAACCATTGAACCTCTAGTAAGCTTTCACTGGCCAGCACCAAGGGTATTAGCATAACCCTTATCATCAAGGTATCCAACAGAAATCAAATTCAAGTGAATATCTGGAGCATGCTTGACATTATTGAGAACTAGTTTGGAGCCATTATTACTTTCCAAACAAATAGTCCCAATCCCAAAAACCCCAACCTCATGATTATTGCTCATTTTCAATATCCCAAAATTACCTGTAGTATAAAAAGAAAATAATTCTTTCCTGGGCGTGACATGAGAATTAGCATCAGAATCCACAAACCAGCTAGACTCATCGCAAACAAGATTGACGGCATTTACATCACAAGAAACAAGAAGGTAATCGTTAGCAACAACAACAACATGATTTTCATTATCGCCTTCTTAATTTTGTTGTTTCATATCTCTTGTATCTGAAACAATATTTCTTGATATGCCCATTCTTGTGGCAATAGTCACATGTAACATTCTTGAATCTGAACTTTGACTTTCCTCTACTTTTATCTCAGTCATTGTGACCTCTAAACTTGTTTCTCTCTCTGTCTTCAGTACCCAAAACATTGAAGTGTGAAGTTAAAGAAGATGAGCCTTGAGATCTTTTTCTCATCTATTCATTCAAGACACCACTCTTAGCATATTCCATGTTCACAACACCACTGAGAGCAGAATTAGTCAAAGAAACTCAAAGAGTTTCAAAAGAGTCTGGCAGAGTATTAAGATGTCATAGTCCATATATTTCTTAATCGAATTTTACACCCATTCCAGACAACTGGTCAAGAACACCCTGAAAATTATTAATATGATCAGAAATAGGAGTGCCTTTTTTATACCTGATGTTCATCAATTGTTTAAAAAAAAAAAACTTATTATTGTCAGTCTTCGAAGCATAAAGTGTCTCAGGCTTATCCCATAAGCTTCTAGCATGTGTCTCATTAACAATGTTATTTCTTACATTATCTTCAGCCTATTGTCTGATATAGCCACAAACCTGTAGATGCTCAAATTTCCAATCCTCATTATTCATAGATTCGGGTTTATTAGAAGCAAACACAGGTAGATGCATCTTCTTAACAATAGAAGATCTTTCATCTTGCCTTTCAAAGTATGATAATTACTACCATTCAAACAAACCATCTTACTCGTATTTGACCCCATCATTCAAACAGATAATCAACAACAACTCAATGCTCTGATACCACTTTGTTAGGAAAGACAAACACAAAATAAATGTGCACGATAGGGCAATAGCAGAAAAAAAAATCCAAGTCAAAATGTACCCTTCTATTTGAACCAAGATAAGACAAAATAATTTAAGAATAAAACACTGTTTGGGCAGCAAACAAATCAACCAAGCAAGAAAAATAAATCAACACATGAGACACCAAAGTTTAACGTGGAAAACCTCTTCGGTGTGAAAGTAAAAACCACAAGGCCAAAGCTCCACTATAATCAACAAGAGTTACAAAAGTGTTCTCCAAAATGGTCACCAACAAAGTGCCAAACAATGAGCAACACAACTACAAGATAGCACCAAAAATAGAGAAATAAAAAGGAGCAAAAACACCAAATCACAACTACTCTTCACGAAATAAAAAAATATGGAGTTACAGGACTCCAAATCACCCCCTCTCAGTTCCCAATCATAGATTAAGTTGAAAGGAACAAGTTGTCCAAAAATCAGCATAATCATATAAAAAACGAAGCGGGAATCGCGATTTGAAATTGGTTGCTAGGGCTTGTGTGAAAATATGCACTTTCCCACTTCTCTTTATATGGCTGCTCTCAGTCTCTTGTGATATCTCTAAAATAAGACCTAAAAGAAAGTCTAACATATGCACCATAATATTGGGCTTATGGGCAAAAGTGGGGTAGTCAAATTTAGGCTAAATTTATCCACAAAAGAAAGGAAGTAAGACCCAAAACCTTGGACTTTTATCTATCCACATAGGAAGGAAAAAGTCCCAAAACCCAACACATCCAAACCCCCTTCAGCGAAAAAATATTACTATTTATACATGGTTAAAATTATTTTTTTATGTCTATATAGTAGATGTCGAATCCCTTGGATTAATTCGTGTATTTGCTTCTTCATATTTTGAACCCCTTATTAATTATGTGATTGGAAGAATGAATGCATCTTGTAGAATTTTCAAGAAAATTCTTTCATTTTTCCGTATGAAATGACCCGACCCATTTGACAGATTTATTTAAGGCAATAAATAGCATATGACATTATTTACTTTCTATGAGGTTTTACTTGATCAATGAGGGATAATTGTATTTTCTGACCGTTATAAATCCAAAGACAAAAACAAAATTAAAAGATTGTATGGTTAAAAAATAAATGTCTTGTTTATTTTAATTGTTTAATAATTAATATATAATTAATACTCTTGTTTTTTGCTTTCTAGCATTTTTTTTTGGCCCTTTATGTTCTCATAGTTCCCACTATGTATCCAACAAAGATACATTCATTGCTTTGCTTGGTTGATATACTTCAAAATCTTGGAGTACATCGGAATTTTAAATCAGAAATAAAGGAAGTTCTAGATGAAATATACAGGTAAATTAAATCTAATTAATCTCAATCATATTTTATAATTGACTAAATATTTAGATAACCCCTTAAATTTGATAGTATAAGTTAATATATACATGATATTGATTTTGTCGTGATCAAATAGATATTTTAACTTGACAAAAAATGTATATTGCGAATGCGCATGTTCATAAAGAGAAGAGAGTATACGCAAAAATGCCTTTGATACACATTATTTGCCAGGCCATCAAAAGATACGCTTTTATTAAGTTAAAATGTTTATCTGATTAGTAGAAAAGTTAAAATGTCTAGATTATAAATTATGCTAAGTTTAAGGGGTTATCTAGGTATTTCACCTTTACGATTTTGTTAAGCCTATAGTATATAATAGTGTCAATTATTTATAGGCTATGGCAACAAAAGAATGAAGAAATTTTCTCAAATGTCACCCATTGTGCCATGGCTTTTCGACTTCTAAGGATGAGTAACTATGATGTCTCCTCAGGTTTGTTACTAAAAACTCGAGTCGATTTCTCAGATGATCACTTACTAATAATTATTTTCTCAGAAAATCAATTTTGTTGTTTAAGAAAATTGAAATCAAGAAAACATATGACGTTCTGAGATAATAACTATAATATTAGCTGAGTTATACCATCTGAGAAATTAAACCCTAAGAACTCCGACAACAAAGTAGTTTGCCTTAATGAATTCAACTAATTTGCAGATGAACTAGCAGAATTTGTGGTTGAAGAACATTTCTTTGCAACAAGTGGGAAATATACAAGTCATGTTGAAATTCTCGAACTCCACAAAGCATCACAATTGGCTATTGATCATGAGAAAGATGACATTTTGGATAAAATTAACAATTGGACAACAACTTTTATGGAGCAAAAACTCTTAAACAATGGCTTCATCGATAGGATGTCAAAGAAGGAGGTATTTAATTTTGTGTATCTTAATTTATATCGTGTATAAAGTTTGGGAACGTAAAGATAACTTTTGAATCCTATAATTTATATAAACTAAAGGCTTACATGTACAATAAAGAATATTTTCTGAAACTTATGATTTTAAAAATATCATGTCATTAGGATCGTTGATAGAATGAGATGTTGAAATTATAACTTACGAAGTATACAAAGATAGTATTCATGATCAAGAGTAGTAGTGACGATGATATAAATAGTAGTTAAAGTTATTTTTTTCGTTACAAAGAATAATTTTATAATATTCTAAATCTCATTTCTTAAGGTGCGATACTTCCTTGAATTATATATAAATACAAGATATTTTATGTATCGAACTATATTTTTCTTTTATTCGTAATTTTTGAAATATTAGGTGGAACTTGCTTTGAGGAAGTTTTATACCACATATGATCGAACAGAATATAGAAGGTATATCAAGTCATACGAAGAGAACAATTTTAAAATCTTAAAAGAAGCTTATAGGTAATGATTATCTATCATTATCACTTGTAAATTCATTTTAATTTCTATTTATGTTAAATCATTGTAGTGAAGTGATAAATTAAGGGAAGAATATATGGAGTATTAATCAATAATTTCATGATAATAATGTGTATATATAACTAATCTGTGTCATGTATTTATTGAGTTGGTGTCATATATTCAATGTAATTTTATAATATAAAAAATAAACAATAGGTACTCTATAGATATCGGAAAAAGATATGAGACTAGATGTGTCAATTGGACAGATTAGATCAAAATTAAGTGGACAAACCCCTTAGATGTGAGGTTTGAAGTTTTTGCAATCAATTCGAGAAGTTTCCAATGATAAGAGCTACAAAAATAGGCTGGCTAGACAACAAGCACAATCCAAGATTCCAATCAAGTTGCGATCAAGGTTGAATATGCGTCCTACATGATATAATACAAATCAACTCGAGTGTATCTCATACTAACTATCATGTAGGACACATTTGTTTATTTGTTCAATTTTATACAAGTTTAAGTTCATGTGTGCACACAAAGTTGAATGACATAAATATCAGTTAAAGCTGAATTAAAAAACGCATTTATATATTATGTCCCGCAAGTTCTAATTTAAGTCTTTCTCTTTATTAGGTCACCCAACATTAACAATAAGGACTTGTTAATATTTTCAATACATGACTTTGAATTATGCCAAGCTCAACACCGAGAAGAACTTCAACAACTCAAGAGGTATATACTGACACTTTTTTCTTTTTAGTCCGTTTAAAAAAATTTTTTTTTTTTTTATATTTTGTGACAACTTAACTTATATTTTCTATTTTACTTTTAATAATATAATTTATAATTACACAGATATTTATAATTTATTTGATACCATAAATTTCAGAACTCATTTTTACCTAATCAAATCCTAATTAAGGCTTATTTATCCATCTTCATTGTGGCCTTAACCTTTTTAGGTAAGAAAACTACCACCATGACGATGATTTTTTTTTTTTCCGTTCTTAAACTTCATGTGAAGTCAAACATCTTCATGTATACGAATGTAGGTGGTTTGAAGATTGTAGATTGGACCAACTCGGACTTTCAGAACAATTAATATATACTAGTTACTTAATTTGTGTTGCTATTGTCACCGACCTTGAATTCTCCGATGCTCGTCTCATGTACGCGAAATACGTCATGCTCCTGACTGTTGTCGATGATCTTTTCGAGAGTTTTGCATCTGAAGATGAATTGCTCAACATCATTGAATTAGTAGAAAGGTATTTCTTATGAACTTATAAGCTCGTCAAACTGACTTAGTTTGACTTATAAGCATTTTTAAAGCTTATTTATGTGTTTGGTAATTAAGCACCAAAATACTTAAGATATTTTTCTTGAAACAAAGCTATTTTAACTTCCTCTTTACATTGTATTCATCGTTCCTCCTTTTCTTTAAAAAAAATAAATAAATTAAATTGTAAGGGTATTTTAGTTATTCTAACAAAAAAAAAAATAGCTTATCAGCAGTTTTTAATTAAACATATCAAATGGAGTACTTATTAACAGTTTCAATATTTTTATCCAATCACATAATTGTGTATTCATAAAATTAGTTTCAACACTTAAAAGTTAATCGATTATTATTAACAGGTGGGATGACTATGCAACTGTAGGTTATAATTCTGAGAGTGTTAAAGTTTTCTTTTCAATTTTTTACAAATCAATAGAGGAGCTTGCAACAATTGCTGAAATTAAACAAGGCCGATCTGTCAAAAATCACCTTACTAATTTGGTAAGGGAATTATTCTCTAACTTCCCTCTTTAATTCTATTTTTTATACATTTGTTTGTCTTACTTATTAGTGTATTTAAAAAAGAATATCTCTTTTCTAATTTTGCATGTCTTTGATTTTCACATTCAACGTATCATGTTTAAGATCATAAAATTAAATAATATTTTGGTACATTAAGCATATTTTTAATTTATGACCACAAGATTCAAAAATCTTTTTTACTTTTGTTTTTAGTCTGTTTACAAAAAGAATGTCTCTTTCTAATTTGGAACTCTTTAATTAACTTTCCATGTGACATCTTTAATTTTGGTATAATAAGCACATCTTTAATTTTAACTGCACAAAAGTCAAAAATCTTTTTTACTGTCTTAAATTTGTTGGGTTTTAAAAGGTGTGAATGAAAATTGAAGAGTTTCGACTTTTATGAAGAGTTGTGACTTTTATGAAAAGTTGTGACTTTTATGAAAAGAGAAAATACATAATTACCCCATCAAAATTGTACCATTTGTTGAAGTAGACACCTAAAATTTGTGGGGGTTATATTACCCCACGAAACTATTTATATTCATGACAAATACACCCTTTTCAGCCATTTTTACTGCAATTGTGTTCTCACGAAAACTGAGTGCGTGAAGGAGTAATATTATAGCCCCAAACCAGTGTTAAAATACCATGTGGCATTTTTAATTTGATTTTTTTAATTAATAAATTAGACCCATCTTCTCATCTTCCCAAATCTCCATTAATAGCCTTTTAAGAAGCTTTTTCAACATGCCAAAAATTAAAAACCACCATTTTTGCTCAAATTTTATATTTTAAAATGCGATATTATTAGATTCTATCTTCTTCTTTTTTAAACTTAACTAAGTAGTTTTCTCTTTCCTAAAAATAAAAGATCGAAAATGGTGATGCTAATAGATAAAGAAGGCGATTTGGGATGAAGATGATAATTTAAATTTTGGTTTGATAAAACTTCTAACTTTCATATTTTGATTATTTGTCAATGATTTAGTAGTGATTAAGTAGTGCAATGATGGAGTGTTGTCACTATGATTTGTGGTGGTGGAATTCAAAAAAACAATTTCGAGAAGTCAAAGGCTAAGTAGAAATTTAAAAGAGAAAAAATTCGAAAAAGAAAAGAAAAGAAATAAAAATAGAAAATTAAAGGCAAAAATGAAAAGAATTAAAAGTTAAATAGTGAATGACAGGTGATAGATTAGGGTTGGTGCGTGATTTGTACTTGCCTTATTACAACTGGGAATGATCGAAAAAGGGGGTGTATATGCTACTTTAAAATGATTTCCTGGGGTAATAGGACTCCTGCAAACTTTAGGTGTCTAATTCAAAAAATGGTATAAGTTTGATGGGGTAATTAAGTATTTTTTCTTATGAAAAGTTGTGACTTTTATGAAAGATTATGACCTTTCCGAAAGATTGTGACTTTTCCAAAGGGTTGTGCCCTTTCCGGTAAGGAACAATAAGAACCTTTTCACACTACCCTTTGTTGTCTATAAATGTAGGGATTTCCTCTCATTTTAAGAGAACCAATTTTATGGACTTCTTCTACTACTACTAAATCTAGTATTCTAAGTGTACTTTACTGTAGTTGAGTAGTTCGCTGACACCGTGGTTTTAGGTACCGATACACCAGTGAGTAAAATCATTCTATCCTGGGAGGATTTATTTCATTAACCTCGGGTACTTGAGAGGAATAATTTCTTTAAGGGGACACTGTGCATTCAGTGGACTCGATTTTCTTCTTTAAGAAAAATATTTTGTATATTGTTCCTAATCTGTTTCCAATTCTATTTTCTCTTCTAGTTTTAATTTTCTAGTTTTGAAAATACTCTTTAAACTTTGTTGTTTCTTATCAAGTTCTTCAAAGTTTTTGTTCTAAGTATCTTAGAAATACAGAATGAACAACAAAATTATCTACCTAGTTAACTAAGACAAACAAATTGAATCAAAAAAACTATTTCAATTGCTTCTAATTTATTTTCTTAAACGCCGTGTCTACGATCATACAATTTTAATAGTGGCTTGAAGTGATGAAGTGGATGTTGATTGAACGACTAGAGTGGTGGACAAGCAAGACAATACCAAGCATAGAAGAGTATTTGTATGTTACTTCTATAACATTTGGTTCAAGATTGATTTCTCTCACAGCACAATATTATCTTGGAATAAAAATCTCCAAGGATATTTTAGAAATTGATGAAATATATGGCTTATGGAATTGTAGCGGTAGAGTCATGCGACTCCTCAATGATTTACAAGCTTCCAAGGTAACAACTCTTGTATTTTTTTAATATTAATTTGGCTCATAGAGATAATTTTCATCATGTGATATTGGATAAGCATCATCATACAATTATATAAAATAAAACTTATCACTTGGATATATATATATATATATATATATATATATATATAGGGGTGTGTTGGGTATGAAAAATGTTTTCCAGAATAATAAATTAATTCCTTATTTTTTATACTAAATAAATAATATTATCTAAAAGAAACATTTGTATATCATTTAGATAAATTCTATGGAAGCTAAGGTGGAGTTGGTCGATAAGAGGTAGGGGGTGTGGCCGTGTGGGCCTGTAGGGTGGTGGGGATGAGGGCTAGGGGTGAAGTAAAGACGATTAGATTTGTTGGAGGATAGAAAAGAGACAATCAATCAATGTAAAATACCACTTGTGAAAACATATTTTTCTTACTTCCAGCAAAAAAGTCATTTTCTTCTATACCGAACACACCTATAGTTTTAAATTTTCTTTTCATGTCAAAACAATCAACTTGTCAATACAAAACCTTAGACTACTGAGTGATGAGATGCTAATTTAGAATTTTAAATTTATAGATTTTGTTTCTTATTGAATTATGAATAAATTATTTATATTATTGTTATAAAGACATAAATTGAACCCAAACTATTGGTTTTTACCGAACTCATAACATCTTCTATGCCTCCATTATAGTACATGTCTTTTTTAGTACTCCACATATTGAAACATATATTAATATTGGTGGATTGTTTCCCACATGTTTTCCTACAGAGAGAACAAAAGGAGGGCTCAATAAATTTAGTCACAATACTAATGACAAATATCTCTGAGGAAGAAGCTATAATGAAGATAAAGGAAATCTTGGAAAGTAATAGAAGGGAGTTGTTGAAAATGGTTTTAGTTCAAAAAAAGGGAAGCCAATTGCCTCAATTATGCAAAGAAATATTTGGGAGGACAAGCAAAATGGCTTATTTCACTTATTCACATGGTGATGAATATAGATTTCCAGAGGAAACGAAGAATCACATTGATGAAGTCTTTTACAAACCACTCAATCATTAATCCCTCATTTTGAATTTATGAGTTTTGTTCTTTCCTTCTATTTCAATTAGTAAACTTGTTCGCACTTGGCGCGATAATAAAAAATCTCTATAAATTTGTGGGTTTTTTTTTGGTAAATCATTATCTAATACCTCAATATTATAAAAAATCTAAAAGTATACTTTGCTCTTTATTGTTTGTTCGAAAAGATAATACAAGCGTACAAGTCTATCTTTAATTTTGAAAATGAAACCCTAGCTTTGCTTTTCTTGCGGTTTGTTTTTCTGAGTTTAGGAGGGGGGGGGGGGGTGGGCGGGGTTAAGAGCGTATATGAGGAAAAAAACTGAGTACTTGATGAAATATATTATTCCCCTAATAGAAGTTAAAGCATCGTGCCTTAGATTTAAGACGGATGGGAAAATACCAAAACAACCTCAATTAAAAAGTTGTAAAAAAAACCTTCAACGAGGGTCATCTATGGCCCGTGGTTTGATCTACGAACTGTAGATCCCATCCGTAGAAGTTAGGATGCAATTTTGAGTTTCTAAAATCTATTCTATGAACCCAAATTACAGCTTGTAGTTGGGTTTACAATTCATAATAAGATCTGTGAAAATCAGGCCAAAAACAAGTTTCTAAACTTCATTTTACGGGTTCAAATTACCGCCCGTAGATGGATTTACGACCCATAATTGGGCCCGTGAAAGTCAGACCAGAAAAATCAGTTTCTGAAGTTTGTTTTACAAGTCCAAGCTATGGTCCGTACTTCAATTTACGATCCGTAAATGGAGTTCGTAGTTGTCAAACTCTGAAAACTCAATTGGAGTAGTCTGGTAAAACTGCCATAACTTTTTACTCCGAACACTTACACTCTGTTTGAATCATTGTTATCCATTGTTTCATAATGTATTGTATTGTATTGTACTCTATTATACTGTATTGTATGGTAGATACAATGTTTGGCTAGACTGTATTGTTTGTTGTTGTTTAATAACATTTTTATTGTTTGTATCGTATTGTATTATAATTTATAAATTTACTAAAATATCCTTAATTATTCTAGGGTAGGAGGTTTGACTAGAATTAAATAATATAAGGTAAAGGGTAAAATAGTATTATGAAATATTATGTAAAGATATAATTGGAAAAAGAAATTAAGTAACAATGGAAACACACCAAATTGGTTGTTCCATAAAATGGGGGTTTTCATTGTTACGTAACAACGGAATTTAACAATACAATACAATACATTTTAAGTAACAATCAAAACAAACATTGTAGTTATAATAACGATGCAATACAATACAATGGGTAACAATGATCCAAACATAGTGTTATTGACACAACCTTGGGGGCATTCAAAAAAAGACTCATAGGCCTTTAATTTGATAGGTCATGGCCACCTAATTCATTATATGTTGTGAGCTATAGTCATTTGAAGTTGACTCGTGCATGAACTAATGAGAAAACTTAGTCGGTAGGATGGTTTTGAACTCAACTTAGTACTAAAGGTCTCTTATGACCCTAAACCACTTCTCACACATAGGAATGAACCTTAACACATAAGCACAAGTAGGACAATACCCGGTTCAAGCTTATATACTTACAACGAAAGATTCGAATTACAAGAGTAGAGTTGCGAGATGTTACAAATATATATATAGCGATAATTATAGTACTACCACTAAATAGTTACTGAAAAGTTTTTATTTGTTGTAGTCTAAAACACATAAAACAAGGCATACAAGGGGCTAGGTCTAAAAACTAACAATGGTTTTCAATATGTGTGTCCACCAAAACGTCTATGCCTTTGTTGAAAGTTAAGTATTGCCTTCTTAAGATCTTTCTCTTCAAAATCAGGAAACAATGTGTTGGTGAAGTAGAATTCAGTATAAGCCAATTGCCACAACAAAAAGTTACTAACTCTTTGTTCACCTCCTGTCCTTATAAGTAAATCAGGATTTGGACACTTACTTTCAAGTTCTTGCTCAAATAAATTCTTGTTGATGTCTTCTACATGTAATAAACCATTCATTACTTTATTGGCAATGCTTTTTGTTGCTTGCAATATGTCATAATATCCACCATAGTTTAGTGCAATCACAAGGTGAAGTCCTTTGTTGCCCTTTGTAGTCTCTTCTGTTAATGCTATGCATTTTTGTAATGTGAGTGGAAGGTTGGATTTACAACCAATAACAGACACTCTTACTCCAGACCTATTCATAAAAGACATTGGAAAAAATTAAAACAATGTTATATATTTGTATTGAGAAATAATTTAATTTTTAAAATTTGACCTGCAAAAGTGAATCATTTCAAGTCAATACATCAAAAG
This sequence comes from Solanum raphanifolium, assembly GCA_036250405.1. Lineage (NCBI taxonomy): Eukaryota > Viridiplantae > Streptophyta > Magnoliopsida > Solanales > Solanaceae > Solanum > Solanum raphanifolium. The sequence continues at coordinate 28,446 of JAJOOE010003761.1, forward strand.
ACTCAAAATATCAAGAGGAGCAAATATTTAGAATTTGGAACTATTTAGAGAAGATTTGAATATCAGGATTGAAAAAAATCAGCTCGTTTTAAAAAATGAATTATTGCAATGTATAAACAGTGTATATATATATACACACGTTGTACACTATTTATATAATATCAATACATTGCATATACACATATACAACTATGTTTGTTGAAATTTTTTAATCACATGTATATTACATAAGAAGGCAATGATAAAATGCACCATTTGGGGTTGAACTCCTATCTTTACTATGATATGATATGAACATTTCTACCACTAGATCATTGATCTAGTTTAAAATTATGTGTTTTAATTATGAAAAAGGGTTGACATGCTTTTGAACTATGTAAAATTGAAGAAAAATTATCCTAGTTACTAGTTTGGTCTAAAAATATCTTTATCATTAATAATATGGTCCAAAACTGCCCCTATTATTTCTTAATGGGTCAAAAATATCCTTTTCCTAATAAATATATTATTATTTTTCTTTTTAAACACATTTTGTTCCTAATAAAAATTGTACTTTTAAGAACTTTATTCTTTTTTTTTTCTTTTTGATTTACTTCAACTAAGAAATAAGTAGGCATTTTTCTTCTTAATCCTATTTTATCGATCAAAATGGAATGCCTACGTGTACCTTTTTGATTAATAATATAGATCATAGTAACCTCATCATTAATTTTATTTCAATAATAATAATAATAATAATAATAATAATAATAAATCTAACAAAATAGAAAGTATTTTTATTTTCTAATATTTTTCGAATTGAAGTAGGATAAGTATTTGCTAACAAGAAATTATTATTAGGAAAATAATGTGTTTAAAAGAAATAAAATAATATATTTATTTGAGAAAATTACATTTTTGACCCATTAATCAATAATAGGGCCATTTTGAAGTAGATTATTGACGACAATGACATCTTTAGACCAAACTATTAACTACGAACATTTCTATTTAAGTTTACATTGTTCAAAGACATTTTGACCCTTTTCCATTTAATTTATACTCTTTAAATAATTCTCTTTTTTTTTTAAAATAAAAATAAAATGAGATCTCTAAAAGTCTATCGATTTTAGCAAAATAATAATAATAAAATTTTTAAAAAAAAACTCAAAAGGTTCATATAGTTTTAATAAAATAAATATATTTTTTAATAAAATACAGACACACAATATCATTATCCTTTAATGGCATTCCTATATTTTAATAAAAAATTCAGTATACCTCGAAAATGCGTTGAAGAATTCTTCAAATAGTTGCATCAAGAAATCTACCTCCTCCTGCTCCAAAACAAAATGTTATATTCATAAATTATATTCATCCGTTTCAAAATGTTATATAAATGTTATATAAGATTATAAGATTAAAAGACATTTGATATATTTGACATATTTTTAATTTAAAATTTCATAATATTTAAAATCTTCATTATTTTATTAAATTTTGTGCCAAATTAAAATAGAACAAATAAATTAAAACGGTGGGAGTGCACTCTAAATGACAAAGTCACATTTTCATGACATGGTTGCTCATTCATCTTTTTGTACATTGGTTCTTGTCTTTTACATTTGATGTATTGGGAAGAATGTAAATATTTTGAAATAAAAATATTTATATAAATGAAAACAAAATAAAAATACTATTAAGTCATAATATTAACAATTTCAAAATATTTTTAAAAAACATGAAGAAACTGCAGCCAAGGAATAACTCATATGACTCTCAAAATCGAAGTACGATTGCCACATAAATTAAGACAGAGACCGTAAAAAAATATATGCATCCATAAATTAAACACGTACCTTGGATCGTTTCCAATTTTCAGTAGAGAAAGCAAAAGCAGTAATAACTTGTATTCCCAATTTAGAAGAAATGTCACAAATCTCTTTTAATTTTGGAATAATAAGTTTGTGACCTTCATATACTTCTAAACCCTTAGCCTTTGCCCATCTCCTATTACCATCCATTATCAAAGCAATGTGTTTAGGCATAAGCTCTTCATGAAGCTCGAGATCATCATTATCATTATCATTATCATAACAAAGATTTTCAGTTTGTAAGCTGAGTGAGCTTGAAATCTTGCTGAGTCCACGAGCAGACATTGTCAGAGGCGGATTCAGGATTTGAAGTTGTTTATCTACAATAATATTAAGTTAATTACAATATTTACCGATTTCAATATTAAATAGTGTTTTTTTTTGTATGTACGTATACAAGGTATGAACAAAAACTACTAGATACTTCTTGTAAGTAAGTAATTCACCTATGGACATTGATGTACTTCGCCGTAAAATCAGAGATGGTGATGATGATTTCCGGCATTGAAGACCCAAAGAGCTCTTTGATGGGATGAGGTGATGGAATACTAATGAAGAATTCATGATTTATCTCAATCTTAGTTTGTGGTGAAGTGAAATAAGGGAGGGGTAGTGTTTAAATAGTGTTAAACATGTTTCACCAAGTCAATTTTATAACCCTACTGACAATTAAAAGGTGTGATGGTAGTTGATATTCATTTACTCTTTGATTAAAAGTTTCAGGTTCGAGTTTTGATGATATGAATTTTTTTTCCATTATTGTTGAAGATTTAATGAACCAAATAGAAGTTTATTTGAGAATAGATTTATCTACGCTACTGTTTTTTAATAAAGCGGCCATTCATATCATTATTTTTTAACTAAAAAACTATCCGATTTCAATATATTATTTTATATACGTAGTCAACTATATATGATATGACTATGTCATTAATTAAATCAGTCAAAATATAAAATCTCTCTAAATTTTTTATCAACAAAAACACACAATATTACTCTCCTCGTAGTTATTATCCGTCTAATCATGTGTTTCAATCATATTTTGTGCGGAATTCTTTCATCCACGATTCTCAATTATTAATTTTGTATTTTTTGGTAGGGTTTCTTCAATTCTTTTTCTGAATTTTCTTTATTTTATGTTTCAATTTGAAAATCATGTCCAAAAATTAAAAATTTCAAGATCGATGTATACCCTCTCTATACACTACATATTTTGGGTCAGTAATGTTAAAATGTTTACTAATGAATACAAATTATTTAAATTATGATTTTATTAGCTTTAGTTTAGTATAGTCTTTTAAAATCAGTTTATATACCTATAACATATTCTAAAATTTATACATGTTTGGATTCTTTATGTAGAATTAGGCATTAAATTATGTATAATATCTTCATTTTTTTCATGAGATTTTGACTTGTTGAAATCTGTTTATATATCATTCTATACCCTACATGATTTGGTCCTCAATATTAAATTTTTACCAATGTATAGAAACTGAAACATGTATTTACATATACTAATATATTTACATGTATTTACTAAAACTTACAAATTTTATTTTCATTGTCAGTTTAAGCTATCAAATTGTAACTTTTGTACACACAAATTCCATATACTAACTAAGGATTACTACCTTCCATGATGAAAATTAAAAAATTTCTTCAATAACTGTTTATTTTATGGAGCATATTCTTGAGGCCACACTGAATGAGTAAGAAACAAATCACATGGACTTCTATAAATGTTGGACCCATTATTTATGAGTGTTATTAATATAAGGGAAAATTACGCGATTAAGCAAACTTATACAATCTAATTACTTATCATAGCTATAGTTTGCTATAATTACCACTCGCGACTAACCTTATACATTAATTACGTGGACTGACTTCGAATTTGTATAATACCCTTTAAATCAATTCTAATGTGGGGAAGCAATTAAAAATAATTATTCCATAATGAAAATTAAAAATTTCTTCAACAACTAACGAGATCCTGAATTTCAAAGTAGAAGGAAAACTAGTTATTTTAATGGAGTTTTAAATCACTCTCTTTCTCCTCTATTATTATGACCTCCATTTGAATTTATCTTTTTTTCACCTTTTTAGGTTTTTTTAATTTAAATTAATTATTTTGTTGTAAAATAAATTACTTAATTTATTATAGATAAGTATTTTATCAATGGATGAACATTTATAACAAACACTCTTCACATGCAAATTTACACGATGTAACCACACTTCTTTAATTTCTATTTTTAATAAATTTATTTTTCTTTTTTCTCTTCTTTTTTTGACCTTCTTCTAATAATGAAATGACAATATTTTTTCTTAATATTTTAAGAATATTTTTATTTATTATTTGATTTATTCAATTAATGAGAATTTGTATAGAGAATGGAGTACTCCTATTTACAGAGGTGAAATAAACACTGGCTGGATTGAAACCTAGGTCTGGCGGGTGGATCTTCTAGCTTGTATCATTAGCACAATGACACTTCTATACTTTTTATGGGTGCATTGTTAATTATATCCTAATTTCTGTTGGTTTCTCAAGATAGATATACATATATATACATGATTTGTTTCGAAGTTAACGGGTGCACGTGCACCCTCACCTAGAGGGGTGGGTCCGCCTCTACCCACAAAAGATTGAGAAAATATAAACAAAAAATAAATATTCTCAACATAATACAATATATTGTTATTTCAAAATATGATCTCTTATTCCATTTATTTCACCACCATAAATGTTTTGTTCTACTATATATATACACATGAATAGGTTTTATATATCTTTCCAATATTTTAAGTTGCTAATTATTACTCTCTTTGTCTCAATTTATGTGGCACTTTTCGTTTTTGGAGAGTCAAACAGTTTAAGTTTGACCAACAATTTGCGCATGGAATCTTCAATTTTTTTGAAATGAAATTGATATATCTGTAAACTACATAAAAAGTATTATAAATCACAATAATTGATAATTTAAAATGTTTAAAAGATCTATAAAAAACTTACGATAAAAAATAGAATTATTTGAAACTCGAAATCCGAAAAGTGTCACATAAAATGAGACGAAGAAAGTATGATATATATATATATCCTCTCAGTTCAAAATACTTACATTAATTGAAAGGATGTTTGTTAATTAGTTACGTTATAAATTATTAAATAAGTTTTCCTTTTATTAAATTGTTAGGTATGGATAGAAATCTAATGATATGTCTAGAAAGTCATGCTGGATTTGTAACGTTCACTCTTAAAGAAGTTATTTATATTTTTTTCTCTTATTTCCTTATTTCAATTTATGTGACAAGATAGAATTTGGAAAGTTGATTAAATTTTAATATAATTTTTTAAATTATATATATTGTTAATTATTGTGTTTCATAGTACTTTTTTTTAATATAATTTTTAAATAATATAGTTTACTCCATTTCTATCAATTTATATGGCACTAATAAAATTTTGAGAGTCAACCAAATATTTTATGTCTTTTAAGTTTTTAAGTTGCTAATTATTGTAATTTATATTACTTTTTACGACATTTTAAGATAATATACATTTTTCCTCTATTCCAATTTATGCGGCACCTGATAAAATTTCGAGAGCCACCCGAATTTTAAATATGTCTTTTAAATATATTAAATTGTTAAGTATTGAGATCTATAGTACCTTTTACATAATTTTCAAATAACATATGCTACTTAATTTTTCCAATTTATGTGACACTACTAAAATTTTGAGAGTCAATCGAATCTTTTATATAACTTTCAAATATTTTAGATTACTGATTATTGTGATTTATATTTTATGTAATTTTTAAATATATAACAATATTTAAAAAAAATAACACAAACAAACAAATAAATCTAGTAGTATTTTAAAATTACCTAAATGAATTTGAGTTCCACCCGATGCGTCTCAATAACTTTCAAATATTATGCGTTTTTAGTGATATATGTGTCGTTTAATTTATGCTGCTTATTTATATTTTATCTAAAATGACGAAACTTACTCTTATACCAAGGTGACATAATAAATATATTTCCTAGAGGAAAATATTTTTTTTACTATGGATGTTCGTGGGAGACGACATAGATAAGCGAACAATTATTTTTACAGTAAAAATGCTAAAATTAAGAAGATTTGAGTCTTTAACTAATAAGTTAATATTTGGGACGCTGACACAAAATAAATAAATTTATCTTGATTTATCGAAAAGATAAATAAAACAAAATCATTAATAGACAAAAATACCCTTTAAATTTTTTTTCTGACCCTAGTTCGATTAGAATCTATTTATTTCCTCAAGTTTTTCTTAGATTCAATTACCCAATACAAGTACACAAGAATCTAATAAAAAACAACCCTCAAACTCGATTTATTTATCTCAAGAACTCATCAAATCCATCTTAATTCAAGAACAAAAGCAATACTTCAAGAACACTCATCAAGAATATTAAATCCTTTAATCTTTATGGACGAATTCAAATATGTAAATCATGATTGGCGTGTGGGTGAACGAACCCAACACTATGGAAACATACATACCTTAATTTGACGAAATTCCTCGACAAATCTTACGAATCATGACGAACGCCTTGAACTTTTCCTCTTTTCTCCTCTTTTCGCTTCTTGAACTTTCTTCTAAAACCCTAAGCGCAAATGAGGATTTCTAAAACTGACCCAAATCAGATTTGACCCCAAATTATTTACTAGTTTCGTATTAAGCTGATGAGGAAAGGAAAAGACCAAAATACCTCACTAATTCGGGTAACTTTCCTTAACTGGATAGAAAGAATTCAAATGGGCATATCTCCCTCATCCGAACTAAAAAATTAGCAAACTCGATGGCGTTGGAAAGAGTATTCCAAGACCTTTCATTTGATATCTTATGGGCCACCTAACTCATCCTTTTCTGAAAGTTATGGTCGTTTGAAGTTGACCCAAAACTCATTACATAACATAACTTTGCAAAAATTTTAATTTAGCTATTTCCAATTTCGCGCTTTCTAAATTAGCTTTTTCTAAGGCGGAATGTTACATAAAGCATGCCAAGAGACCTTTCAATTATGTTATTAGTAGAAAAACTGAATTACTTGAACTAATACATTCAGATTTAGAAGATTTCAAGAACACTGTTAGCAAAGATAGAAAAAAGTATTACATTACTTTTATTGATGACTTTTCTAAATACACTATGGTATATCTTATTAAATTTAAAGATGGAGCTGAAAGAATGTTTTTGAAATTCAAAGCAGAAATGGAAAATCAATTAGACAAAAAAATCAAGAGATTTAGCTCTGATAGGGGCGGTGAATATAGTACTAAAATGTAATGACCTATTCCCTTCGTTATAGAAAAGCCAATGGGAAAAGAATTTGGGCTAGAAAACTTTTGAGTAGTGACTTGGAAAATTGTAGCCTAGTCCAGATTTGGACGAAATCTGAGTCAGGTGAGGTCTAGGGAAATATGGTAATGAATGGGGGATTTAACTAAGAATCTGATCACATGAGTTGATAGCCAAGACGTTAAGGATCCTGTACGGCCATACGAAATTGAATTTGAGAGAGTAGAACTCCCAAAACTGATCTTGGCGTGAAAGGGTAGTTTTAGAACGTCCTGGTTTGGAAGTGTGTTGTGAAATGGAAGCTTGGAACTCAAATTCCGAGCTTCTGTCTCCGTGCAAGCCGCCAGGGCGGGGCCGCTGTGGCGGGATAGGGGTCTGCTCTAGCGGGCCAGTCGCGACTTAAGTCAGGGATAAACCCCAAAATCATTATTTTTTGCAAACCTTCTTCCTTGAGAGCTAAGAGACGACCCAAGGCTATTTCTTGACAAATTCCCACGACTTTTAGTGCTAAAGGTAAGGATTTTACTCCACTAATCCGTATTTCAATTCCTAAAACTTAGAATCTTGAGTAATTATCGTTGGGGGAGGGTTTGACCTAAAGTTGATGGTGGGAAAAAGCCCTAGATGAACATTAGGATCATGGGTTTGGTCTTGGGTTATTAAGATTGTTATAATCTGGGTAAATTATATCTTGTTTATTGATCTTTGCGTTAAATTACTTGTTTATAGATCAAGAACAAGCATAAATAATTCGAAAAGGAAAGGCTCAAGTGTCTTAGGAGGATTCAAGCTTGGTTTTGAGGTAGGTGATGGTTTGATTTCCTGTTTATGTGATAGATGCCCGTTAATTGCTTCGTGGTATACATGCATGCATGAGAATAAGGAATGTAAACCGAATCTAATGCAAATGAATATATGTATAGTGAATAATTACATGTCATGAACCCATTACTTGATTGTATGACTATGAGCATTGTTCATTATGGGTGTGATTGTGATTGTGATTGTGGTTGTGCTGACTAGATCAGGTGTCACGTTCCGACACATATATTGGATCGAGAACTCACCCCATTTCCATCCATTACCTTAGATAGATGATCTTATTGACCAGTTGCAATGTGCATCGATTTTCTCTAAGATTGACCTAAGGTCTGGCTACCATCAGTTAAAGATTAGGCTTGAGGATGTACCAAAAATGGCGTTCAGGACCCGCTATGTGCACTATGAGTTTCTAGTGATGTCATTTGGGTTGACCAATGCGTCTGCATCCTTCATGAGTTTGATGAATGGTGTGTTCAAACCATTCCTAGATTCTTTTGTTATTGTCTTTATTGATGACAGTTTAGTGTATTCAAAGAGTAAAAAAGATCATGCCGACCATCTTCGTATAGTTTTGGGTGTCCTTGGGAAACAAAGTTGTATGCCAAATTTTCCAAGTGTGAGTTCTTATTGGATTTAGTTGCCTTTTTGGGGAATGTGGTTTCGAGGGAAGGGGTAATGGTAGATCCCCAAAAGATCGAAACAGTTAAGAACTGGGTCTAGCCTAGCTCTGTGACTGAAGTTAGGATTTTTATGGGGATCACCAGCTACTATCAACGGTTTCTGAAAATTTTTTATTCTATTGACACGCATCTGACAAGGCTGACAAAAAAGGAGGTGCCTTTTGAATGGACTGAAAAATGTGAAGAGAGCTTTCAAAATCTCAAGACTCTCCTGACCACAACACCTATTCTAGTACTGCCGGAGGAAGGTAAAGACTTTATTGTTTATTGTGATGCTTCACATTTGGGTTTGGGTGCTGTGTTGATGCGGGATAAGAATGTCATAGCCTATGCATCGCGGCAGCTGAAGGTATATGAGAGGAACTACCTGACACACAATTTGGAGTTGGCAGCGGTAGTGTTTGCCCTTAAGATCTGGTGGCATTACCTTTATGGTGTCAAGTGTGTGGTGTTTACGAACCATCATAGTCTACAACATGTATTCACTCAAAAGGACCTAAATCTGAGACAACAAAGGTGGATGGAGTTACTCAAGGATTATGATGTCACCGTCCAGTATCATCCGTGTAAGGCAACGTGGTGGGAGACGCATTAAGCTGAAAGACAGTGAGTATGGGTAGTCTAGCTTGCTTGGGTGTATCCAAACGACCTTTTGCCAAGGAAATTCAAACCTTGGAGTCTAAGTTTATGCAGTTGGGCATCTAAGAGAAAGTGTTAGACAACATTGAGTTTAGGCCTACTTTCATTGAGGAGATCAAGGCCAAACAGTTTGAGGATGAGAATTTGAATAAGCGAAAAAAAAAGCAGTGTCCGGAAAGGCACAAGATGCGACTCTTGATGTGGGTGGTGTGCTTAGATTTAAGTGAAGAATTTGTGTTCCCCGAGTGGATGACTTGGTTTAGAGAATGTTGACTGAATCCCATGGTTCGCGGTATTCCATTCATCCGGGTGTGACCTAGATGTACCTAGATTTGAAACGACTTTATTGGTGGCCTGGTATGAAGAAAGACATAGCGAAGTTTGTGTCTAAGTGCCAAAACTATCAACTGTAAGGAGATGAAAAGTATGGATTAGTTGAAAGAGCTACTTCTTCGAGCTGAGTAGGGTCGCGCCGTTTCCTTCTTCTTTTCAGGAACAAGCCATAAGGACTCTGTAGATCGTGAGAATACATGTTTTGATGCTTGCACGGGCTCATCTACTTCCAACAATCCAACAAAGTGAGTTTCACAGAAGGAAGGTTAGCGAGATCCCAACTCTGAGGAAAGAAAAGAAGCTCGACCATGAAAAGGCAAGTCGGGTAAAGTATGAGCACCAAAGGCCTGCATGTTTTCTTCAGCTAATGCCAATTTCGGAATGGAAGTGGGAAATGATAGCTATGAATTTTGTGGTTGGTCTTCCCAAGACCTTGGTAAAGTTTGATTCCATTTGGGTAGTGGTTGACCGACTAACTAAGTCAGCCCATTTTATTCCAGTCAGAGTAGATTATAATGCTCAGCAGTTGGCTAAGGTGTATGTGAAAGAGATAGTGAGGCTGCATGGGTTCCCCTTTCTATCATCGAAGACCGTGGTACATAGTTCACATCCAATTTTTAGGGAAAATTGCATGAGGAGTTGGGCACTCAACTCACTTTTAGCACAACTTTCCATACACAAACGGATGGGTAGTCAGAGAGGACTATTCATGTCACGCCCCAAGCCTACACCACGGACGTGGCTGGTACTCGAGAACCATTGCTGGCCCCAAGCGAACCTTTGGCCTGACTTACTTATTCAGAAGAAGACTTTACTCAAGATAAATATACTTTAAAATAAAAACTAAACTGCTCAATAAATAACTTAGAATGTAATAAATAACATTCACTGCCAAAGTGGCAACTCAAATCTCAACTTAACTGAAAAGGGAAAGTAAAGACTCATAAACTAACATCACTAACTCTGTCTATGAAGCCTCTAAACAACTGAGATGGAGGTCAGGATAGGACTCACGACATCCTAATGAACTAAAATACTGAAAGCAATAAAAAGGATCCTCTGGAATGCTAGGAGGCTCACCAACTGACTCTGAGTGCTCAACTGGATCAATGAGGCGCTGGATGCTGATCCTGGTTACCTGCGTCTGCATCATAATAAGATGTAGGCTAACTGGCATCAGTACATTAAATGTATGAGTATGCGAGTTGGAATGCTAAACATAACTTAAGCTTGAAAATAATCTGAAAGAAACACTTACCTTGGCTTTACTCAACTCCTGAATAACTTAACTCAATATAAAGCAATAAAACACATGCAATATATAGAAAGCCTTTAAAACAGTAGAAAACAACTTAGTTCGTTAAAGAAAATTCAATAACAAACTCAACTTTACTCATATAATAAAGTAATATAGTTTCTGTGGGAGTTTCTCTAACCGACAACCACCACTATGAGCCTAAGTGGTGATACAACATTTTGCCCACGTTGCCAGAACTGTCATATACTTTGCCGTCATATAGAACGCTTAACAAAGTGTATCCACTAGTCTATGCTAAAAGCATCTTAAAGAGTCATCTAAAAAGTATGATCCTTTACTACCTATGATGGCTACATGGTTTATGGAGACGTGAGTTGTCTAAACTCAAGCTCGTCCCCATATCGGTGCTCAATACTACTCCCAAAATATACATAGTTCATATGTTTGTAAAAACAAAACTCTTTCTTTGGTTTGAGATAATTACTCAAAAACTTAGCTTAAAAGCTCTCTTGGAAGTCTCAGTTTCATAATTTCTTGCTCAAATGTGAAAACATTTTAACTCTTGGAAATATTTAGTTCCCATATAGTCTTTGAAGAATGAACTTTACTCTTACTCTTTACTGAAAACTAGCTCAAAGGCTCTTTTGGAAATTTCAGTTTCCTTTCTTTTTTAAATGTGAAAATATTTACTCTTTGGGAATACATAGTCCCGATATACTTTTTTGAAGAAATGAACTTCAAACTTTACTCTTTACTCAACTCAAAACTCAAGTCTTAAAACAAATTTAAAAACATTTGTAAAAGACTTTTGAAAAACTTTATGAACTTCTCTTAACTTGACTCTTGATTTCTCTTGACTTGACTCTTAACCTCTCTTGACTTGACTCTTAACTTTTCTTGAATTGAATTATGGATTCAAGGATTGTGATTTGTGATAGGAAAATTCTCATGATGTTTAGGAATGATTTTATATAGCTAAACATGAGAAATGATCAAGAAATCAGTTCCACAACGCGGAGGTGTATTTAAATTTTGGTTGCGAAAATAATTTTTGAGGCAGAACAGTCTGTGACCGCTCCGCTCCGCGAAGAGACATTTTGCGAAATTTTGGGACAGGTCCGCGATGCGGACAAGGGCTCCAGATTTGCCCGACATTTTCCTTCTTTCATTTTCCAGCCCCAATTCACCTAAACTCGACTATTCTTCTCAATTTTTCTTTAGATTCAGATAGCTAGCATATGTACCCATGAACCTAACTGAAAATAACTCTAAAACTCGACGTAAAGATCTCAAAATCTTCTCAATTCAGCCCAATTCAAGAACGATAAACAAATTCAAGAACACCATTTAAGATTCATCAACTTTCAACTTTCTAGAACAAACTTCGCTGAAATAAACATGATTGACACGAAGGTGAATTAATCCAATGCTATGAAAGACTCACATACCTCGTAGGGATCACCCCTTGACGAAATCCACGAGCCTAGCTTCAAGAGCTTGACGATTCCATACTCCTTCTCCTCTTTTCTCCTCTTCTCTCAAAACCCTAACTTGTTTCTCAAAAGCGTAAACTGAATCCAATCAGTTTAGACCCTAACTTAATTACCAAAAAAGAAATTAATTAATTGGGTGGTGAAAAGACCATAATGCCCTTCTGATATGCGGATTGGACTTTTCTTAATTGAACAACCCAACTTCCAATGGGCATAACTCACTCATACAAACTCGGAATCGCACAAACTCGGTGGCATTGGAAAGATTATTCCAAGATCTTTCCTACGATATCTGGAAACACACCTAACTCATTCTGAGCTAGGATTTATGGTCGTTTGAAGTTGACCAAAAACTCAAACTTAACTTAACCAATTTTCCAGATTTTTATTATTTCCAAAAATCACTCTTTCTAATTCTAGCTCTTTCTAGTTCTTTAAATTTGCGAGATGTTACAATATCTCCCCCTTGGGAACATTCATCCTCGAATGAGATTACTTTTTGTAGGCTAAGGGTGTAACATTTAACATTCAGTTCAAACACCCAACAAACAATGCAATTACAACATGCTAATCTTATAAATAAAAGCCAAGAAAAGGATTAGTACCTTAATTTGGAACTTCTCCGGATTCAAAGAGATGTGGACATCTCTTTTTCATATCTTCCTCAGCTCTCCAAGTAGCTTCCTCAACAAATTGGTTCCTCCAAAGGACTTTGAATGATGATACCTCTTTTGTTCTCAACTTGCGAACTTGGCGATCTAGAATCTGAAGTGGAATCTCTTTAGAAAATAAGCTACCCTTGATTCCAATATCTTCAGTTGGTATGATCAATGAAGGATCGCCCATACACTTTTCCAACATGGAGATGTGGAACACCGGATGGATTGCTGCTAATTCTTGTGGTAGCTCTAACTCATAAGTTACATTGCCAATCCTCTTGGATATTCTGTAAGGCCAATATACCGGGGACTAAGCTTCCCCTTCTTACCAAATCTCATAACACCCTTCTTAGGTTAAAATTTCAAGTAAACTCAATCATCTACTTAGAACTCTAACTCCCTCCCCCTACCATCAGTGTAGGATTTCTGACGACTCTAGGTTGTTTTCAATCTCTCTTGAATAACTTTCACTTTCTCCATAGCTTGACGAACTAAGTCTGGTCCTATTAACCCAGCTTCACCAGCTTCAAACTATCCAATAGGATATCTGCATCTTCTCCCATAAAGAGCTTCGTAAGGAGCCATCTGGATGCTAGAATGGTAACTATTATTGTAAGCAACTCAATGAGAGGTAGGTGATCATCCCAATCACCCTTGAAATCAATCACACAATCCACCTTAATACCTCAAAACACTATCTCCCCCTTGTTCAAAAGCCATCACTTTTTGCTTATGAACACTTGCCTTTAATTCAAGCAATAAAGGATCTTGGTCTTGCTTATCTTTTACTTCTGACACTAATGATGATTCAGCCCCATTCATCACCACTAGGAAGGAAGTCAGAGACTCCTTTTTTTTTTTAAGGGCTACTCGCCCTACCGAAGTACCAAAGGCTCTGTAGCTTAGGTAAGCATCTGCGAGAGGTCTTGTGGTGCATCCATCTAGAACAGCCCTCAAAACGATCCAAAACAAGAATGATTACGTTCAAGCAGAGATCTCACCAGCGGTAGAGGCGGGGAAGACCTATACTATTGATTTCCCGATACCGAGACTCTACTCTAGACAGCCATAGTCTCTAGATAGCCCTAGCCAAGGTTCAGAAATGGACTCCCAAGCGTGCAATCTATGCACAACTTTTGCTAATTCTCTCTTTTCTTCCTCAACATGGGCAGTACTACCCATAAACAATCTACTCAAGGCATCAACAACAACATTAGCCTTACCTGGGTGATAAAAATACTCATGTCATAATCCTTGAGTAATTTTAACCACCTCATTTGTATGATATTAAGCTCTTTCTGACTAAACAAATACTGACGACTCTTGTGATCGGTGAACACATCCACATGAACACCATAAAGATAATGGCGTTATATCTTTAAAGCAAATACTACGGCATCCAATTCTAGATCATGGGTTGGGTAGTTCTTCTCATGAACTTATAACTGTCTGGAGGCATAAGCTATAGCTTTGTCATTCTACATTAATACACAACCCAAACCAACTCTAGACGCATCACATTATACAAAAAAATCTTGCGTACCTTCTAGTAAGGTCAATACTGGGCAGTAGTAAACCTCTTTTTCAATTCCTGAAATCTTTTCTCACAAGATTCAGACCTATGAAATTTCACTATTTTCTGAGTTAACTTTGTCAAAGGGGATGAAATAGATGAGAACCCCTCTACGAACCTTCTATAATAACCATCCAAATCCAAGAAACTCCTAATTTCAGTTGGAGATGTGGGTCTAGGCCAATTTTGCACTGCATCTATCTTCTGAGTATCAACTTTAATCCGTCACTGGAAACTAGGTGACCCAGAAATGCCACAAACTCAAGCCAAAATTCACATTTAGAGAACTTAACATATAACTCCTTATCTTTCAAAGTCTGAATAGAACTATTCTGAGATGGCTAGCATGATCTTCCTCATTCCTCTAATAGATTAGAATGTCATCAATGAAGATGATAACAAACATATCTAAATAAGGTTTGAAAACTCTATTCATAAGGTCCATGAATGCTGCAGGCGCATTGGTCAAACCAAAAGACATGACCAGAAACTCATAATGAACATAACGGGTCCTGAATGCTGTCTTTGGAATATCACATTCCCTCACTCTTAATTGATGGTAGCCTAATCTGAGGTCTATCTTAGAGAAACAAGTAGCACCCTGAAGCTGATCGAAAATATCATCAATTCTCGAAAGATGATACTTATTCTTGATGGTAACCTTGTTCAACTGACGGTAATCTATACACATCCTAAGGGAACCATCTTTCTTTCTCACAAATAGTACCGGAGCGCCCCAAGGTGAGATACTTGGTCGAATAAAACATTTCTCTATAAGATCTGTCAACTGCTCTTTTAACTCTTTCAACTCTGCTGGTGCCATTCTATAAGATTATCTGGAAAGACTTTTGAAACTCTCTTACTACTGAAACTAACTGAATATGAGGTATCTCAACACTAGAGTCATTAACTCGGACTAAGTGATAGACACACCTCTTGGAAACTAATTTTCTCGCCTTAAGGTACGAAGTAAAACGACCCTTAAGCACTGCTGAATTGCTCTTCCACTTTATAACTGGTTCACTGGAAACTGGAACTTGACTACTAGAGTTCTACAATCTATTGATGCATAATAGACATAAAGCCAGTCTATACCTAGAATGACATCAAAATCTACCATGTCTAACTCAACTAAATCAGCCATGGTACTCTTGTGATTGACGGAAATGGAACAATCACGATAGACTCTTTCTGCTAGAATAGACTCACCATCAGGTATAGAAACACTGAAGGGCTCAAGAAGTTGCTCAGGAAGAACATCAAAATTGAAGACTTGGATCATACCAGTGACAACATCTGGCAAATCCTCTTGCTCTCGGCAACTAGCGATAGCATAAAGACGGTTTCCTTCTCCGTCTACCTTTGAAGTAGCTCATCTAAATGCAGCTCTATCTGGTGGAGCAACTGAAGAAGACTGGGCTCTATTGCCCCCATTACCATTACTCTGTCTGCTCTTAGGACACTCTCTCATAAAATGACCATTCTAGCCACACTTGAAGCAACTGGTGAAGCCCTCACGACACACCCCTGAGTGGCTCCTACCACACTTAGCACATGCAGGAGTCTTAGTACCCCATTGTGCTTTACTACCTTGCGAATGCGCAGGTCTAGCTCTGAAGTTCTGAGAATTCTGACTATTGTACTCACATTTGTTCCTTGGTGCAGGTGCACTAGCAGATGATGGAGCAGGTCTTGTCTGCTTCTGTTGGAAAGAAAACAGGTTCGCATTACTCTTTTGCTGCTCGGATTTATTCCCTGATGTCTTATCCATCTTATTCTTAAAATCATCTCTATTCTTCAGCTTGTCATCCTCAACTTGTTGCACATGGATCATCAGCCTTGTTATGTCCATGTAACCTATTAGCATGGCTGTCTTACCTTCCTTACTTGACAGACGAGTCAACCCAACTATGAATAAACTCATCCTGCTCCTCATGTCAGCAACCATCTCTTTGCTTCTCTTAGCTCACGAGGAAAGAAACGCCTCATGAAAGCACTCTCGACCATAGGCCAGCTCCAAATCGGTTACGCGTAAGCACAAGTTAGAAAGAAACTGTATAGAGATATACTCTATCGCATGAAATGAGTATAAAACAAGTGAGGAATTTCCTAAAATGTTGCAGCCTCCTAATTATAGATGTGGCGTGCTTCACATCGATAACTAGGACTCTACAGACACGACTTCATAGACTCCCTAGGAATCTTGAACTCTATGCTGTGATACCAAGTTTGTCACGCCCCGAGGCTACACCCTGGACGTGGCTGGCACTCGAGAACTATTGGTGCCCCCAAGCGAACCCTTGGCCTAGACTACTTACTTAGTGGAAGACTTTACTCAAGATAAATATACTTTAAAAGAAAAACTAAACTACTCAATAAATAACATTCATTTCTAAAGTGGCAACTCAAGTCTCAACTTAATTGAAAAGGAAAAGTAAAAACTCATGAACTAACATCACTAACTCTGTCTATAAAGCCTCTAAACAACTGAGATGGACATCGGGACAAGGCCCACGACATCCTAATGAACTAAAATACTGAAAGCAATAAAAAGGATCTACCGAAAACCTAGGAGGTTCACCAATTGACTCTGAGTGCTCAATTAGATCAACGAGGTGCTGGATGCTAATCTTGGTTACCTGCGTCTGCATCATAATAAGATGCAGACAAGCTGGCATCAGTACATTGAATGTACGAGTATGCGAGTTGGAATGCTAAACATAACTTAAGCTTGAAAAGAATCTGAAAGAAACACTTACCTTGGCTTTACTCAACTCTTGAATAATTTAACTCAATATAAAGCAATAAAACACATGCAATATATAGAAAGACTTTAAAACATTAGAAAACAACTTAGTCCGTTAAAGAAAATGCAATAACAAACTCAACTTTACTCATATAATAAAGTAATATAGTTTCTGTGGGAGTTTCTCTAACCGACAACCACCACTATGAGCCTAAGTGGTGATACAACATCTTGCCCACGCTGCCAGAACTGTCCTATACTTTGCCGTCATATAGAACGCTTAACAAAGTGGATCCACTAGTCTATGCTAAAAGCATCTTAAAGAGTCATCTAAAAAGTATGATCCTTTACTACCTATGATGGCTACACGGTTTATGGAGACATGAGTTATCTGAACTCAAGCTCATCCCCATATCGGTGCTCAATACTACACCCAAAATATACTTAGCTCATATATTTGTAAAAACAAAACTCTTTCTTTGGTTTGAGATAATTACTCAAAAACTTTGCTTAAAAGATCTCTTGGAAATCTTAGTTTCCTTTCTTACTCAAATGTGAAAACATTTGAATTCTTGGGAATACTTAGTTCCTGTCACACCCCTTTTTTTGTGCACGGTGGTAGGGTTTTTCCAATTAAAGTGACGGTATTGATTTAGGGATTATTTTATTTTTTTCAGAGTCGCCACTTGGAATTGAGTTATGGTTTTCCAAGTAACCTTATTTTAATCCCTAACCAAAAGAAAATGACTCTATATTTTGGTCTGCGACCAGTAATTCGGATAAGGAATTTTGTTGACCGAGGGGAAGGTATTAGGCATCCCTCGAGTCCCGTGGTTCTAGCACGGTCGCTTTTTATTGACTTGTACTTAAATTATGATTATTTTTTGGATATATGTTTATAGGCTACAGTTTTACTGGCATTTTTATTGTTGAAGTTTATTTGGTCTCGACCTAGATACGTAACCGCATTCTTGGTTTTGACATTTAGAGACGTAACTGTCTTCTTTGCATCACACTTAATAGTTTTTTGTCTATAAGTCTCTACTTTAAATTAATGAAAGTTAATTATATTTTTGAATAAGGTGCGTCACCGCATCCTTGCGTTTATCTTAAAATCTCAAGAAAGATGTGTAGCCACATTCTTAATCAAGACAAATATTTTTAATGTGCCTAAATGTTCGTCTAATGTTAAAGAAATATTTATTCCTTATAAAGAAAAATTAAATGAACTAAATAAATCTAAACTTCTAGAATACAATATGAAATTTTGGATTGTTTCTATATTTTTTTTATTTTTTAGTACTTTAAAAGTTAACATTGGAATCAAACATACATTTTCTAATCCCATAAAACAATAACGAATTGTTAAAAATAAATCTCATTTTTGTTTGATAAAATAAAACAACAATAGTTTATTTACTTTTTAGTCTAACAGTCTTTACATTATCATCATTGCATCAAACACAAGACCAGAATAACGTCACGACCTATTTATTTTTAATAGATCACAACTAACGAATAAAAAAAGTAAATAAAAATAATCACCAATTAAAATATCCTCATTCTTCATTCAAAAGATATAACACTTAATTCATTCTTCATTTCAATCAAATTATGAATAAAATAAAAAACAAAGAAAACTTATCATATAGTTACATCAAATTCCATGAATAAATTAAAGAGATAAGGTAAAGTGGAACCTTATATGAAAAGAATAAGTACCGTAGAATCTTGACTGAACCCCGATTAGAACACTCACAATTTTTGGTGTGAATATGTGCTGTGTTTATATAAAAGTAATGAAAAAAGGGAATAAAGAGATGAATATTTTTGTGGGTATGTTACCAATTGTTTTTTCTTTTTGCTTTTTGTTGTGTATGCGTCTGTGTATTTGTATGGTGTAGTGTTGTGTGTGTATTGTTTTTTTCTCTAGAATGATCCCAAGCTAACCCTGCTGGCATGATCATGAGCATACTAAAGATAATAAACTGATGCGGAAGCTAAATTATAAATAAAATGAAAAGGATGGGGGAATACCCATATACTATAACTGAGATAAATGAAAAATGATGAGTTTAATACAAATAAGATATTAACTCAATACTAAGCTGAATCTAACTATGTCTGAAAGTAGCCTCTAACTGACTAGAAATGCTGGGACAGGCTCCAACTAAGTCTAGCAAAACTGAAACTAAAGGACTAAAAATACTGAAAAGAAACTCATGACTATTGTCCTCGAAGAATGAGGACTCACCACTAATTCTGCTGAACTAGAGATTGGGAACCGATCTAAGCGTGATCTGGATGCTGAGAACCTGCAGAACCGATCTAAGCGTGATCTGGATGCTGAGAACCTGCACCTACATCACGAGAAGATGTAGCACACGTATGCGTCAGTACTTGAAAGGTACTGAGCATGCAGGATAAAGTAAATCTGAAATAACATATAACTGAACAAAGCAATAAACAATGAAATAATATGAACATGATATAGATGCTGAATACTGAGTTAACTGAATGCAATAAACAAATTTATAACATGCTGAAACTGAATACCGACTGTACTGTAAATGAGGTGAATGAAATAGAATCTGAGTGAACTGTGAGAGATACTAATGACCGATAATAAAACCACATGAGCTAAATGTGGAGTCCGATGTATACTCCCCATCGAGAGGACCCAATACACCTGGCCAAAGGTGTAGAGGCATGCTGGCGTGATCACTAAAATGATGCCCACAGAGGGGACTTACACGTCGTAGTTGTGGGACTATATGATTACACTGAACCCTAGTCCAACTCGGTATTATGCTACTCCCAATAGGTTAAGTGATTAACACATTATGACTTAATTTCTGTAATACTTGATAGCTCAAAACTGAACATGCAAACCTGAGAATGCAACAATTAATCTGATAATGATGCATTCATAAAATGAGGCATGTATAACTGAATACATTATGACTGAAATACTGAATAGTTCAAAGTACTGACATGTAGATACTCATACTTGAAAACTCTCTCTTAGAAAACAATTCAAAATCATATTATACTATGATCATTGATGACTTGGGAAGTCATACTGCATAAACATTGATGGTATATCTAGATACCATACTGTTCATGCATTGATGACCTACTCGATTGTCATACTAATCATGTTTTAGAAGCTCTTTCTCAAAAGTCATCTTAACTTTCTAAAAAACTCAGTTTAAAACTCAAGTGTTGTCTAAAAAAAAACTTCTCAAGATTTATAACTCAAAATAGGGTTTATGCTGAAATATACTGATAATGTGGCGTTCAAAATTGGAGCATGTATATCTGAATAACTGAAACATCTGACCTAGCACGTGTAATTCAAGAACTAAAGAAATACATAGCTAGGGTTCTGGAATTCATGCAATAAACTAACTACAAACATGATAATCTGATTTAGGACATATTCATAAGTAATTCATGATAATCTGCTAGAATTCTAGAAACCTTAGGTCTGTTCATAGTAAGAGAATCAAGAAACTGACCGAGTTCTAGGGACCTAATGGGCAAAAGGAACCCACTAGTGAAATCCCACATACCTAGTGACGAATTCCACGGAGAAATCTTTAGATTTTGGGGCTGGAACTGGAGGAAACTTGTTGTGTTCTTGAACTAGGGTTCTTGACCTCTTTCTCATCTTAGTGTTCTAATTTTTCTAAGTTTTGAAGAATGATCTGACTTGGGTAAGTTCTAGTTTTGTTTCTAGGCTTAAATTGACTAAAACCTCATAATTTAGGGTCTAAACGACGTAGCTTAGGGGTCCAACGAAATAGGAAAAGACCAAAAGACCCCTGACTTAACTGCTATCGGAGTGATCGATGGACGGGACCTATGAGCTGTAGGTCAATCTATGGTTCGTAGATTGGGGTCGTAGGTCAAGTCTGCCCGACAGGGCTTCACTAAAACGAGAATAAATTTTTATTCGGAGGACAACTTTTAGCAAACTCGGTGGCGTTGGAAAGAAGATTCAATTATCTATCATATCATAGGTCATATGACACATAATTACTTTTGTTCTAAGAGTGATGACCATTTGAAGTTGACCCAGTCAACAATTTTTCTTCTAACTGGCTGTTAACCCTCACCTACGGTCAGACCTACGGACTGTGGATCGAATGACGGTCCATGCTGGTCAGCTGTTATTTACGTCAGAGGGTGGGTAAAGGGGGACTCGATCCACGAACACATACCACAGACAGTGGTCTGACCTACGGACCGTGGGTTGAGACTTAGCCGATTTTCTGAGCTGGGTTTGGGAAGGGGTTGCAGTGGTAAACCATGGACCACCAGCACGGCCCGTGGTCTGACCTACGGTCCATAGATGAAAACCGTGGGTTGCACCTGCAACTTCTCAAAATCTACATTTTGGTATGTTTTGGATACGGGGTGTTACAATTTGGGCCATAAAACTTTTGAGTAGTGACATGGAAAATTGTTGCCTACTCCTGATTTAGACGTAATTTGAGTCAGGTAAGGTCTAGGGAAATCTTGTAATGAATATGAGATTTAACTAAGAACCTGATCACATGAGTGGATATCAAAGACGTTAAGGAGCATGTACGGCTTTATGGAATTGAATTCAGGCAAGTAGAACTCCCAAAATTGGTCTTGGTGTGAAAGGGTAGTTTTAGAACGTCCTGGTTTGGAAGTGTGTTGTGAAATGGGAGCTTGAAACTCAAATTCCTAGCTTCTTTCTCTGTGCAAGCTTCTAGGAGGGATTAATTCCACCAGGTCGAGGCCACTGTGGCGGGATGGGGTCCGCTGTAGCGGGCCAGTCACGACGTAAGTTGGGGAAAAACCCCTAAATCGTTATTTTCTGTAAACCTTCATCCTTGAGAGGTAAGAGACAACCGAGGGATATTTCTTGACATATTCCCACAACTTTTAGTGCTAAAGGTAAGGATTTTACTCCTCTAATCTGTATTTCGATTCCTAGAACTTATAATCTTGGGTAATTATCATTGGGGAAGGGTTTGGCCTAAAGTTGATGGTGGGAAAAAGTCCTAGTTGAACATTAGGATCATGGGTTTGGTCTTGGGTTATTAAGATTGTTATAATCCGGGTAAATTAGACCTTATTTATAGATAATTGCGTTAATTACTTGTTTATAGACCAAGAACAAGCGGAAAGAATCCGGAAAGGGAATACTCAAGTGTCTTAAGAGGATTCAATCGTGGTTTTGAGGTAGGTGACAGTTTGATTTCCTGTTTTTGTGATATATGCCGATCAATTTCTTTGTGGTATGCATGCATGTATGAGAATAAGGATTGTAAACCGAATCTAATGCAAATGAGTATATGCATATGAATAATTACATGCCATGAACCCATTACTTGATTGTATGACTATGAGCATTGTTCATTATGGGTGTGATTGTGATTGTGGTTGTGCTGACTGGATCGGGTTTCACGTACTGACACATGCATGTATATTGGATCGGGTGTCACGTTCTGACACATGTATATTAAACTTTCAGAGTTTATGGGAACTCCGTAATTTCTTTTAGTTATTTAAACCTTCTTCCGTATCTTTAAATGCTTAGTTTTATGTTAATTGTTTTGTTGGGTTGTAGTAATGGTTCTCCCACCAGAGGGTTAGCGTGGGAGCCAATCACGATGGTCTGGGTCGTGACATATAACTATAGAAGATTTTTGTGAGAAAAATGGTATTATACATGAGGTAAGTTCTTAAAAGCATATACTCATTTGCATTAGATTCGGTTTACAATCCTTTTTCTCATACATGCATGCATACCACAAAGAAATTGATCAGCATATATCACAAAAACAGGAAATCAAACTGTCACCTACCTCAAAACCACGATTGAATCCTCTTAAGACACTTGAGTATTCCCTTTCCGGATTCTTTCCGCTTGTTCTTGGTCTATAAACAAGTAATTAACGCAATTATCTATAAATAAGGTCTAATTTACCCGGATTATAACAATC